>JAPXFQ010001395.1:0-106751 GCA_028564705.1 Apricaphanius iberus | reverse complement strand
AAGTCCTGGAACCGGCAGGAGGACTGGGCGCCAGGCACGGTCCCCACCGATCCACCGGACGGCACCAACCTATTCTACAACCCCGGCACCCCCATAAGAGGTGCCCCAGTCAATCCAAGGAGGACGTCGGCCCGAAACAGCGGCCGCCCGACACACCGGACCACCCAGGACCCGCCCGACATGCACCAGGACCGAGCCGGGCCGCAACCGGGACCCCCAGCCCCATGCATCGAGAATCATCATCAACCAGCGGGCAGGAGCAACCATCACCGACGGGGAGTGACGGGGAGGGAAGAAGATGCATCAGGCCAGAGAGCAGCCAAACACCCAACCTGACAGGTAGACATAAACAGACAGAGACACTCATACGTACCCTCCCTCTCATGCGTACACATTCTTACAAATACAGGACATACGAAAAAAGGACGCTATACACTCATTCATACCCCCCATACGTACACTATACTCCATACTCCCAGGCCCAGGGACAGACGCCCCAATAGAGAACCCTGCCCCTGCACCCAGGAGACAGACCCCTTTGCCCACCAGGACGGGGACAAGCAGACCGCCAAGGCCCCCACACCGGCAAGAGCAGCCCACCAGCCCAGGACCCCGACCAGACGGCGTGATGTTCTATCCGGGCTCCGACCCCTGATGGTCCAACGAACAGGGGTGTGGAAAGACCCCCCAGCCTCTCTCCCCCAGCTCAATGTGGTGTTGTTGCGTGTTGTTCTAATGTGCACTTAAAACAGAGGGGGGGGACATGGGAATACTGCCGGGTACCCCCATCTCCCCCCCCGGGCCCTCAGTGTCTAGATGCGTTTAACCAGTGGGTGCCGGCACCACAGGCGAGGCCCCCTCAACGGGGGGGCCTCGCCTGTGGCGCCACACCGCCAGGTCCCTACATGTGCGTTCCCTGTAAATGTTGCAAGTGTAGTGTCTAAATTGCTCAATAAAATCGGGACCCAGGCCGCCACCGGGTAGCGAAGACGGAAGCTCCATCCCGCACCCCAGTGACGTGCCCACGTCCCAAGGCCTTGTGAATGGTAGAATGAAGGAGCAGGTGGACAGAGGCATGGGGATGGGGAGAAAATAACTGGGGTGACCATTGCCAACCCCAGGGAGCCAGCTCCCCTGCTGACTCCAATAGGCACCCCCGTTCGGCCCGATCCACCAGGGGTGGGAGGCCCCAGCACGTCCAGTCGGGGCCCACGGCAGCGGTACCGCCGAGCCCCATGGGGGCCCCGGCAATCCACCAGCCCCCATGCCAGGGGCATACCTAAATCCTTCCCAACATTCACACTGCTGGTTCTGTTGCCACCCGATGGCCGGGTGGCAACAGAACCCAGCACGTCCACCCACCAGCCCACACCCCACCAACTGGTCAGTCACCGTGGAGGCCGACCAACACCGGCCAGAGCCCCCCACCTCAGCACCCCCGCGAGGGCTAAGATCAAGACCCAGGAGCCATGTCCAGTGTCAATATAGCCGATCGGGCCCGGAGACGCCGGCCACCCGCCACGGCCTCTCGCCGACGCCCGGACGCGGCAAGCGGCCACCGGGGAGCAAGCGACAGGAACCAGCCCGGGGAGATGGAAAGGGCAGCAGCGCCCGCCAACCACCGGCCGACCACAGCCCCCCCCCAGCGGCCCCCCCCGGCCAAGCCCCAGCCAGGGCCCCAGCCGGGGGGCACGCCGCCCCAGAACCCCGAGCCCCAGGCCCAGCCCAGACCCCCCCAGAGCAGCACAGCACCAGGCCAGTAACCCGTGTCCGCCAGCACGACCCCTCTAAGGCGCCGCATGCAGCCACTAGGAGTCACCACACAAAGCCCCCAAAGTCCCACCCCAGGCGAGGGTCTCGGCACCTATCGCCGAACCGCAAGCGGACCCACCCCCAAGGACCTTCCCGCAGTCACCACCAACCCTTAAGCTCCACATCGGCAACCGTGTCCCACAGAACGGAATCAAGGGCCCGACCCCACTAGGTGATGGAACTGATCAAGGGTGACCAGAAAGATTGATCAGATGTGGAGGCAGATGCCGTTTCTAGACCAATGTAATCCAGAAGGAGATCTCTATATTGATTAATATTCAGAGTATTTTTATTTTTCCAGTTCAAGAGGATATTTTTCTTAGCGATGCATAAGGCGATGTAAAATAATTGCATAGACTTTGTATCCATGGTAACTTCATCTATATTTCCCAGCAAGCAAACTGTGGGAGCAGGTGTGATATTACATTTCAGACACTTTGATAGATCTTCACATATCTGGTACCAATATTTCTTAACAGGTGGGCAGAACCAAAGAGCATGAATATAATTGTCTGGTAGATTGCTTGTACATTGTAAACAGGTATCAGACGGCGTATAACCCATCTTGAACATCCGTTGCCCTGTATAATGCACTCTATGAAGGATTTTATATTGTATTAATCGTAGATTAGGATTCTTAAGAAATTTAAAGGTTCTTAATGAAATTTGAGACCAGAGGTTTTGGTCTATTGAGATGGACAAGTCCATCTCCCATTTTGAAATAGGAAGGGCTATTGATTCATCTATTCTATTTAATGTTTTGTATATTTTAGATAGCAGTTTGGGAGGGTTAAGATTAAGGAAGTCTAAAACTTTTCCTGGAATTTGTAAATCAACTGTATTGAGCCTAAATTTATTTTTTATAATTGATTTAATTTGTTGGTATTCTAAGAATTTATTCTTGTTAATTCCGAATTGTGTAACCAATTTATTAAATTGGATAAAGGTTGTTCCATCAAATATATGCTCCAGGTATTCAATTCCTTTACAACTCCAGCCTGGAAAGTTAATCATGCATTTTTTTTGTAAGATATCCGGGTTATTCCAGATGGGTGTACGCCTGCATGGGACTAGTGAGGTCTTTGTCATTTTAAGAAATTCCCACCAAGCTGTCAGAGAGGAGCTGATATTTATACTTTTGAAACATTCATTTTGTTTTATATTTGAGCTAACAAAAGGTAGATCTGAAAGTTTTATCTTATTGCATAGTGTCTGTTCTACATCTACCCAGCACTCATCGATATAACTGTGTTTTACCCATCTTGATGTGTATTGGAGTCTGTTGGCTAAGAAATAATGACGAAAGTTTGGTAGGTCTAGACCTCCTTTATCTTTGGACTTCTGTAGTGTTTTTAAGCTGATACGTGGGGGTTTATCTTTCCAAAGGAATTTAGAAACAGAAGAGTCCAGAGATCTAAACCAATCAGGTGATGGTTTGCTTGGGATCATTGAGAATAAATAATTGATTCTAGGCAAAACCATCATTTTTATTGTAGCTACCCTTCCAATAAGTGATATTGGAAGGATTTTCCATCTATCCAGATCATCTTCCACTTTTTTTAACCTGATTGGTTGTCGCGGCGCAGCTTGAAGCCAAAGTTCCAAATTGAGCGGCAGATGCAACTTGTGAATGCGCGAAATCCACCACATAAAATGAAGCGCGTATTTCCGGTCAGGCCTAAAATGCATCAGTCGCGCTAGTTAGTCGCACAACTCAAGCAGAAAAGCTATTTTGCGATGCAATTCAGCTTCTGATGTGTCGCGGGACCCCCAGGCTGCTTCATTTAATTTTTACATGTAAACCTGACTCTCTGGTCACGTTGGTGGCTTTTGGTGTGTAAGCACCGTTAGAGTACCAGCGCTGATGAGGCTGATTATTCACACCTGGTGCAGCCCCTGCCAGTCACAGCCTGCAGAGAGGTAAGGAGACACAAATGCACCCAGTACACAAAAACTTATTCCTGAAAATTGCAATGTTTTTTAGGGGTAAAATATTCCTTTTTGGAGGTTTGAAACTGTTAAACTAATTTTGTAAATTAGTTTATGTATTGTTGCTTTAGTTATGAGGAAAACTATTTAAGCACTAACCAAACACTAACATTAATCCAAATTTTGTTTGGGGTATGAATAATTTTGATCTTAGCTATATTTGAATGAAGACTACATCACAAGGTTAAAGTAGCATATTGTTGTTGTTGTAAATGGAATACACCGAGGTGTGTGCAAGAGAAACACAATTTTTTTACAGAACATTAACTTAATATGGAAAGTCCGTTGGGGAAACTCCCCAGTCACAAAAGCAAAAGTGAAACAAAAGCAATAATAAAAAGGAGGAGATATCTCATCGAGTGCAGATTGTCTAAACTGTCAGAAAATAACACATCTCCTCTCAGCTTCCTCTTCTAAACAAGTGAGTATTATTTTGTAATCATATTTAATGTGGTAAGTTAATATAAAGCATCCCTAAACTGTCATTTAAAGTAAGGCTAGTGTCTGTCTTACACACTGAGCTTCAAAGTAATAACTGAGAGCTTCAAAGAGTAAATTATACATTATATCAGATTTTGCCACTTATTTTACCATTTTGTTGATTTCATTCATTTTTATTTTTCAAAATAAATTGTCGAACAATTTCCTATTTCCTCAGACTTGATACTTCTGCAGAATGGATGAAATCAACCCACATCCCAGAGTGATTGGCCGGGTGGTAGCTTCTTTCATTGCTCATCATTTACTCTCTCCAAATGAACACGAAAAGATTCTCCTTAAGCAGCTGCAAGGATTGGTCAGGAGTATTAAGTGGAGTCCTGAAGACGTGTCAGTCCTGTTTGATTCCCTTCTACAGCGATTTGAGTTGTTATATCAAAATGACAGATCACATCTCCTTACATGGTTGATACAAATGTTGCACTACATTCAAGTGAACTACATTACACCCACCTGGAGATCTAAGTCAGGAAGAACACTTCTGGAGTTGGTTAAAGACACGGCAGTGACCAATGAAGCGCTCAAGGTATGTTTGGCAGATAATGAAGACAAAACACTGGATGAGATTATTGGAGAAATCAGAGATGGAGAGTTGAACCAAGTTAATGATGAGCTGTTGGCCGAGGTCAGAGATATTGTCTCATCAGTTGAAGCAGCTCTTAGGATAAACAGTCCAGGATCTCAGCTAACTGGTCTGAAAAAATATTTGCTGCGTCTTTGTCAGGCAGCAGAAAAAACTCACTTCAGACCACGGCTGACTCAGATGGTGAGCTGGTGTATCATGGCTCTTTCCAGAACAGGACGCCTTATTCAGGTTGGCACTGGAGAGGGGAAGTCCTGCATTGTGGCCATGTTTGCAGCCTTTCGAGCCATGAGAGGAGAAAAAGTCGACATTATGTCGAGTTCATCAGTTCTAGCAGAGAGAGACATGAAAGAATGGAAGAAATTTTATGATGTTTTGAAGATCAGCGTGGACTGCAACATCAACAAGCAAGATGAAGACTCAAAAAAGTGCTATCAGAACCAGGTTGTTTATGGTACTGTTGAAGAATTTGCTGTAGATTGGCTGCTGCATCATTTTCATAGAATGGACATATTAGGCCAGAGGACATTCCAGTGTGCAATCGTGGATGAGGTGGACTCTTTGATGTTGGACAAGGGTCATCATATTGCCTCCTTAAGCAGTGATTTGCCTGCTCTGCAAAATCTCAACCCTCTCCTGGCATTAATATGGGCCACTGTTAACCAGTACAGCAAGGTAGGCTCTGGTCAAACTGTTGGGAGAAAATACATGTTTCACCAAGTTGTATTGGAACAGATCCAGCAGGAAGGATTTGATGAGTTGGCTGTTCTTAAAATGGCTGAGGAGACTGGTGTACTGGCTAATGGCACAGTCACAGAAATACAGAGAAAACCAAGTCTTTTAAATGAGATAACTGCAAATGATGTGACCGACAAGCTGGTTGAGTTTTTTAAGACAGTGGAGACGAGATTCCCATCATGCCAGTTTGCTTTGCACACCATAAATACAGATGGATCTATAAAAGAGCTGAACAGAAGACCACCAGGAAAAGGTAGGCAGAGACGAGTGTCTCTTCTTTTAAATTGTGGCTTCTGTCAGTTCATGTATCCTGATAAAGACAGTGTACTGAGAGCTGCAGAAGAAGAAATAAGGCGTTTTCTGCATTTCACACCATGTGAGCTGAACAAGAGTGAAGGCAGCTGCTACATCCCAGGTTTCCTTTCGGATCTCGTCAAATCTAAACTTAAAATCTGGATTGAAAATGCATTCCTTGCACAAACCATGGAAAGAGATCATGAATATATCTTAGAAGGTCATAAAATTGTCCCTGTGGACTACAGCACTACAGATGTAGTTGGAGACTGCATGAAATGGAGTGATGGTCTACAGCAGTTTCTGGAGATGAAACATCAGTCAAAGTTAAGTGATATGAATGTCATCACCAACTATATGTCCAATGTTGGTTTACTTCACAAGTACAAAAGTCAGATTTATGGAATGTCTGGAACCCTTGGGCAACAAGCAGAGATTGAGACCATGAGAAGAATATATCAGGGTATCAAGACCTGCCAAATTCCTCCATTCAAGCGCAGAACGCTGTTTGAGGTTCAAGGAGTTATCATGAAGGATGAAAGAAGATGGATCGAGAAAATCTGTGAAGTTGTTGTTGAACAAATCAAGGCTACACCGTACAGGCCTCCGAGAGCTGTGCTTGTTATTTGTGAAAGCATCAAATTAGCAAAGGTACTCTACCAAATTTTTGGTGGCAGAATCCCAAACACAATGCTTTACATCAAAAACAACAGGAGCAACAGTGTACTCTTTGCCAAGAAGCTGGAAGCGAGAGGTGTAATCATAGCTACAAACCTTGCTGCACGTGGAACAGACCTCCAGGTTTCTGACTCAGTAAAGGCAGCTGGGGGTTTGTTTGTTGTGCAAACTTTCCTTCCTGAGAATTCACGTGTGGAAGCTCAGGGCTTTGGACATACTGCTAGACAAGGATCTCCAGGGTCTGCTCAGATGATTGTTTGTTTTAGCCATCTGCCAGAGCCCCTACAATTGCTAATTTTAACACGGAATCTCCTGTCCTTCATGGAAAACATTGTAGATGTCTCTGGATCATTTCTAAGACTGTTTCTCATGCACTTGAGGAATTATCAGACAAGCAACAACAGGGCACAAAGTCAAGAGATTTCCATGTTTTTGTGCCGTACTTTGACTGAAAACTCCAACTCAGATATGATTATGGTTAAAGAGATCAGAGACACATTAGTGGCTGAACAACTGTCTAGCGTGGAGTCTGGACTTCAAAACATAAAGAAAAAAGAAGAGCTCTTCAGTCAGTACCTTGAAACACTGGATCTGCTCTACAAAAGCAGAAACAACAAGCCGGCTGAATCAGATGTGTCCGCGCTCAATGAGTTTTGGGGAATGTGGCTCCTTACAAAATATTCTGAGGATGGCTCAGTTGTTAGATTTAAAACAATGCTAAATGTGGACCTGAGTAAGTCCATGGAAAACCTGAGACAGAGAGAATCCCCCTCCTCCAATGTGCACTACTACACTACCCACGGTAGTGAGCTCCAAAAAATAGGAAAGATTTCAGAGAGTATCGACATGTATACGAAAGTCATAAATCAAGACCCTTGTTGGGCAGCAGTTTCATATTACAATCGTGCTTTTGCATCTTTAACCCAGCAGAACAGGAGTCAGGACCCTGAGTGCCTCAGTCAGGCTCTGGAAGATTTACAAAAAGCTCTCAAATCTGTGAAGCTCTGCTGTGACCAGCTCGATGTCACCTATAGATACGCCACTCAGCAAACCACAGACCCCGCTGGCAACTTGACAACCAGATTTGACAAACAGATCATGGCCAGACACACTGTTCTGGTGTCTTTCAAAGCAAACATTTATGAAGCACTGCAGAAGGTAGATCGGGTCAGGGACACAGGTGGATCTGTTAGGGTGAAGAAGACTCCCGTCTACTTCCTGGTTTCTCTAGAGCATCTTCTTCCCATGCCAGTTATCTTGTTGGAATCAGCCAGGGAGATTTTTTCCAGAAACTTTCTGTTGAGGCAACAACTCATTAACCACCCTTCCTTAGACATTTTAAATGAGCTAATGGGCCTTGAATCTATTGGCCTTACTAACATCTATGTCTTAGATACACCATTTTCTTTGGTTGCTTTTTTTTCAAAGTTAGCTCGGGGTTTGCACTGACTTGGGATATTTATTTAGAGTGAAGAAACTGAACAAAATTACTTTAAAATGATACAAGATTGGCTTAATTAATTTACAATGAAAGGTTTAGGTAGGTGATGGGTGACAACTGAAGGTTTAAAGAGATCTCAGTTTTTTTCAGCAAATCAAGACTGTCCGTTGCTTTTAATTTGTGGTCAAAATAATCTGCCTCTCTCCATTATTATTCAGTTTCCTTTTTTATATTTTGAATTTAAATGTTTCTTTAAAAATGTGATGGGAACTTACTTTCGGTACCATAAAATAACGTTTTCTTCTGTAAATTCCTATACATTGAGTAGTTTAGGCACCTTCTCAATCTTCTGTTTTTAGAAAAATACATCCTTTATGTTTGTATGAAAAATGTAAGTTTTCAGCCTAAATTAGACTTTTTGTAAATCCAGTAGCCACATAAACCTTAATATCTCAACTAAGGTGATATTTCATGTAATCATTTGTAACTATACTATGTTTGACTCAATCCCAGGGTAAAATTTGTTATATTTTTGACGATAAACATTAGATAGAATCTTGGATTTCTTTCTTAAAAGTAATACTGTCATATATAATTTCATTTCAGATTGTGTACTGGAAGCTTATACTTTTTCGGGTAAAAGTGTTTTTTTTTTAAATTAAATACAAAGTGAAATGTGTTGCTTTTTTTCATGAATATAAGTTTTATTAAAAAAACTGAAACAAATGGCTGTGGACTATTTGATACACCTATTTTTATTCATATGTAACTGTAAAACCTAACAAGAAGATACATTTAAACAGACAAACTACTATGCTGACTGATCTTTCAGGTCGAAGCATTTTCCATTATCTTGACAAAAGTACAAATCATAAGTAGCATAAAACATGGAGAGCAGAATCTGTAGATTTCAGTGACCGTGTTACTATAATACGGAGGCATGCTAGGAGTTGGCATGTCTGGCCTGTGTAAGCACTAGTTCTTTTCCAGGTACGTCCTTGTAAGAGTTTTATATTTGATAAATTTAGAACTTTTTTTTTTTTAATTTTAAATAAAACCTATAGAACCAATAGAAACTATCAATCAGAAGTTGCTTCACATTATGGAAAGAAATTGTTTGAGAATTGGTTGCTCAGAAACATTTACAGTACAGACCAACAGTTTGGACACACCTTCTCATTCCATGCGTTTTCTTTATTCTCATGACTACATTGTAGATTCTCAATTAAGAGCATCAAAACTATGGAATCACTATATGTACTTAAACAAAAATGGTGAAATAACTGAATACATGTGTTATATTTTAGATTCCTCAAAGTAGCCACCCTTTGCTCCGATTACTGCTTTGCATTCTCTTGAGCTTCCAGAGGTAGTCACCAGAAATGGTTTTCCAACAGTCTTGAAGGAGTTCCCAGAGATGCTTAGTACTTGTTGGCCCTTTTGCCTTCACTCTGCGGTTCAGCTCACCCCAAATCATCTCGATTGGGTTCACGTCCGGTGACTTTGGAGGCCAGGTTATTTCATACTTTTTTGGAAAAGTACTACATCATTCCATATGTGTTCATTCATAGTTTTGATGCCTTCAGTGAGAATCTACAAAGTAAATAGTCATAAAAAGAAAGGAAACTCATTGAATGAGGTGTGTCCAAACTTTTGGTCTGTACTGTATGTCTACAAAAGTAAAAGTTGAGACAGATGATAAAAAGTGATGGGACTCTATCGTTGGAGTAAACATGGAAAAACTCATGAGGAAAAAGTTTGGCTGGGGACATCAGAATCCAGGTCTAAATAAACTGCTAATAACTAGTAATAAACAGCTATTAAACCATCTTGTTTAACGCCTTCTGACAACACTATCTGGAATCATATTCACACATCTGCGATTGAATTTACTCTTTTTTTGCATTGTTCAATAAATGTTAAAAATAAATGCTTAAAACCTTTGTCCCACTGATGTATAAAAACATTCTTGACGTGGCTATGAATAATTATTAATAAGTCCCAAAGGCAAATATGAAAAAAGTTAGTGTTTTAGATAAAAATCTACAAATTAGTAGCCTGGAAAAATCCAGACCCTGGTCTATTAAGGTTCAGGGTCTAACTCAAGGGGCGCAACCAAGCATGCATTTGAAACTCTCACAGCACGCAATTGGATTATGCCAAGACCAATCACAACCATACACGGTGTGACATCCAGAGCTACCAGCGGAGCTAAGTGGTAGGTTAAACTCTTGCGTATCCATTTGGCAAAACACCAAAAATTTCCTTCTTGCAAAGGACCGATTTGAGTACATTTTTCTGTTCGTCTTTTAGATAAAAACCCAAGTCTAACCCGTTCATTGTAGTGGCCAAATCCGTTTCAAACAACTGGTGTTCATCTGTAGCCATCTTTCAATATTTACTAAATGATTGCGGACATTACAGTGCTGTCGTCATCATCTTAGCTCGCCTTTGGCTCGCCTACATTAGATACACTGATTTGATTGGTTCCCCGAACTGCTCACGTAATGCAGTAATGTGGATCATTGCTCGATGCCGGAGCGTCTTTGAGAGTGCATTAAAACTGTGTTCTCACGAGACATCCGGATTTCTAGGGTAACAAATCAGAGTACCACCTGATAATGAGGAAATAATAGCCAAATAGGTTCAGTCTCTGTTATTGTTTCGTGAAAACTTGACTGGTGAGGTTTGCTGCTTAAATGCTGAGTTTCTTAAAATCAAACCTAAAAACCCATTTGTGTGGGACTGTCTTTGATTAATTTATTAATATTAACTGGAATCACATTAAGGTAGTGTGTATTTTAATGTGCTTTGTGTCTTCAATAGTGTGCTTTCTGTTTTTATTGTTTTATTTTTGCTTCTGCTTTTTCACTAAATCATGTCAAGCACTTTAATGTGCCTTGGTGCTCAATGTACTATACAAATAAATTTGAATTGCCTTATTAGATAACAATAGATGAAATGTTGATCAAAACTCTCAACACATACACAGAATAGATGCAGACTTCTCTCCAAAATCTTAAAAAATTGGTTAACGCAGAAAATTCTTTAATTACATTTTTTACCAGTCTCTACATTGTTCAGTCTTTCATGGCTAGGCTCAACCTAGTTAACAGTGAAACCCATTAAATAAACCAACACTGTGGTGCTTACATATTCTGATGATGGAGACATATTTCCTTAATGTATAAAACCATCTAGAAAAAAACAGCATAAGTACAGAAAAAGATGGACTGATCAGGGAAACGATGAGTCATGATCAAAAAGTCCTTGGCCAAAAGTCTTTGGAGGGCTCAAACAAAACAGCTTTGATAGGCGTTGTTTACTCATTCCACTGTAATCCCCTCTTGCCATCTCTAAAACAACAAGGTTTGCCAGGAGCTGTTGAAGATGTTTGACAAACAGACCACACCAGGGATTTTCTCACTGCAACTGTCGTGTGAACCAGTCCAACCAAACCAAAACCGAAAGCAAAGTAGAAGGTTAAGTGAGGACAAGAACCAGCTCAGTTTGAGATATGAATGTGTTTTTGACTGACTTTCACCACAAAAAAAAAAAAAAAAATGATCATACATGCCTAACTTTGAACTCCGCCCTTAGTTTTTACTGTTTTCCCAAAAACTCAGCTTTAAATATTTGACATATGATCAAGATACTTTGATTGTTTAAAATATTAAGTGTCTTTTCTTAGGAGTCGAAATGTACATTATCAACACGCCGAATTCTGCAGCACTGTGAGAAAAAAGATTTAATTAGTGACTGGACATTTTAAAATACAGAAAAAAAAATTACAAACATTTATAGTGTTCCTCATTAGTGAACACACCCTTGTAAAAATCCTTTATTGTAAAAAAAAAAGAAACATGATAAATTATGCATTACTTTTTCCACATGCATTGTGCCTGAATAATTAATCTGTGAAAAACAAAAAAACAAAAACAGGTTGATTCATCCAAGATGTCTACTTATGTATCTGGTCATCGGCCACTGCCAATGTTGTATTCATTTGTGGTTATTTTATTGAAATGAGCTGAGTTGCACATATCTTTAAAGAAAGAGGGCAGTTGTTCCTTTTTTGCATTTGGAGTTGTATTTTTAAACAAACTGAGAAGCAAATATTGAAAGAAATGCTGGATATTGTTACGCAGTTAAAAAGAAAGAAAGAATCAAATCAAAATGATTTATAAAGCGCTTTTCATACAAAAAATGCAGCTCAAAGTGCTTTACAGATTAAAATGACCCCACATAACCCACGTTCCAAACCCTTCACCACAATCATAAAAACAAAGTGGCAATTATTCACCCTTTCTTAAAACAAACAGACACACACAAACACACGTACACAGACACCTTAAAACCATATGTAGACACTGAGCTGAGCTCAGATGATTTTTATTGTTCTTTTCTTATGTTTTTGCAAATTATAGGCCTATCTCCAAAACTGCTTTTCTTTCCAAAACCTTTGACTACGCAGTACAGAGCCAATTAATAAACTTTCCAGAAAAGCAAAATGTTTTAAAGACTTTCCAATTTGGTTTTAAGTCTACACATGGCACTGAATCAAGATTCAATGAAATAAAATCGAGACCATGGTTTTTGGTAACCCCACTGCAATCCCCGGGGATCTTTTTAGATACTCTGGCCCAGTATAATAAGTCAGTTTGTCAGAGCCGTCAGCACTTTGTCCTGCTCACTGCCGTCTAATCATCATCTGAACTTGTCTCCAATCTGTCACACCTGATTCCTTCTTTCCTTTCGTCTACCTAAACCCTTCACGTCCTCTCACTACCTGTCGGATCACAGAGAGAGAGGTGCTATCATAGCATTGTGTCTCAGCCAAATGTTATCCCTCCTGCTTGTTGGTGTCAGCCTGGTATCCTGTCATCATCCTCATCATCCCAGTGAACATTGTTGCCCATTTACATGTATCCGCATTTGGATCCATGATGGATTAAGAGACACACTTCCTCCTGACCCAATTCTCACGATCCTGGGAATCAAAGTGGACACTGCTGATTTATTTGACATTCAGATTAAGGTACTTGTTAAATTCAGTTTTTTTTTTAAATAAGATAAAGAATAAGCATTCCCTTGACCATAGAGTCTTCAATGTGGCACTTGGCAAACTCTTGTCAAGCCTAAAGTTTCTTCAACAGTGTTTTTTTTATTGCCACTGTCCCATCTCAGCTCCTGGAGTCTGTTACTCCTTCAGTGTAGTGTCCCTGGTGGCTTTTGTTTTGCTAGTCTTGTTTTTATAGAAACTGAAATGCATTAATGGGGATTCTCAGATCTCAGTTTGTCGAAATGAATAACCAGGGATGCACAGAGGACCTAAGCTCTTGCTAGCGCTCTTACCCATGTGTACTCAAACGCATGTAGCATGTAGAAATTCTCTGATTACACAGCTTTTTGGGAAAAAACTGTTGATAAACGTGTGTCGTGGACAATATAAAAAGAAAAGGAAAAACTGTTCAGGCCAAAAATGACTCAGGATGACTCAGATAAAATAACTTGGACCTACATTTTTTGCCCTTCTCAGAGAGGGGTTAAAAAAAAGACACTGGGGGGGATCTTTTCAACAAACGGTACAACCAAAGATTTGCCTAAAATATTTACATTCATCTGTTTGTTGAGCATATTTAAGGCTGTAATCATCTCACATTTTGACTTTCTAATGCGTAGAAATCGTGTGAAAGTTGAGGAAATGAAAGAGAGATTATGTCACATTGCCTGATGGCTGGTTAGAAATCCCTGGAATGACATACCTGTTGGGACGTGTTGAAGATGTTTGCCAAACATGCCGCAGAAGAATTTCTACTCTTACATTTTAAATAAATACATTTTAAGTTGGAGACAGAAATTTCAGTGGCTGCCTTAAAATTATGATTACTTCAGTTTTAGAATGCTGCCGAGCTTCAGAACGATAAGGAAAATATACAACCATGAGTGAAACATAGGACAAGTCATAAGCTTACATTCTATGTATTAAACTCATAAGTAGAGTTTAAGAGATAAAACCTGATCCGAGTGGCTGTCAGTACATCTGAGTGTCATGTGAACCAACACCTGAAGGCCAAAGGATGACAGTAATCTCAAGAAATATCACAGCAGTGAATAGCAATGTATTGACCCAAGACAACCAGCAGAAGGTGCTGTAGGCTATTGAATGTGACATTTGGATGCATTAAAGAAATTACTTTGATACATACAGTTGCATGCCAACATGGAAATTAGAGCTTGGCTTAATAGAAAACAAGAGTAAAGTCGGCACAAGCAGGGATGATGCTAATACATCACCACTGTTTGAAGGCAAGTGCAACCTTGAGTGACATTCTGGTCCAAAGTCAAACTTTGAGTTTGTATTGTTGGTCTTTTGTTGCATATAATTTTTCCCAAAATCCCCCGGAGCACATTGAAACACATTTTTGCCTTGTCTGGTTTTGCCTTTTCAACAGAGGAGGCCAGCAGAGATTAGAATCTCTTCACCAGTCCAGTCAGTCGGAAAAAGTAACATTTGCCCCCACACCATAGCCACTTCTTTTCCTATGATTTAATATTCCAGTGTCTCCTGAAATTTACAATCAACTTTGTTTTACCAACATTTTAAATAGAAGCACTCAGTTGCTCTTTTGCGCCATCGGGTGGACAATACAAGTAAAAAAGGCACAGTGATATAAATTATGTAATGTGGGAACCTTTGAATGCAATATACCAATTGTGTTTGTGATGGCAATACATCAATTCTGAATATTGTCTTGATCCAACCTTGTGATACAATTTTTTAATCAGCAGAAAGTGCATACTAAATAGTGCAGAGAGTTTTGAAGGGGGTCGTGTTACTTAAAGCCAAGATGAAGAGATTATTTTTTTTTAACTAAATGTTTCAAGTCAAAAATTAATACAGGCTTCTATTTTAGGTTTTTATATATTTTGAAATCCAACTGAGGTGAATCTAGTGCCTCACCAGTCAATAACCTCACTGTACGTCACTAATTACAAAACAGGATGAATTACTTTAACTGTATTAAATTAATCAAATAATATGAACCTCACAGTTCTGCATGCTTTATGTAAATGACACTGGGTTTGGTGTATGACATGTTCAGTTTAAACTATGGAAATATGCAAAGTACAGTGGTTGACAGTGGTGGAGCATATCTGTTTTCACCCATTATAAAACACATTTTAGTATTCCCTGTACTTCAAACAGGGGGAATCATTGCAGAGGAGTATGAGGGAAAGTGAGATACTGTATATATTTATATATCTCACTTTGTGGTTTTTTTATCATTTTATTTTGCAACAAAATGAAATTTATAATTATTTCCAATCGATTTTGGATATTGGGGCTATATAGACATGACCACATCCATTCAAGTATGATACCATCCAATACACCTAAAAATTCCAGTGTTTAATTCATCACAAAGATACATGTTTATTTGTCACATTTGGTCCAATACTTTGTTGTATACTGGGCTGCACTTTCATGGAATTAACTTTTAAATGATGGCCAGCATCTCTTGATATTAGGTATTGCTGGTGTCTCGGAAAAACACAACAAAATGCTACCATGAAAATAATACAAGCTTCAATGTTAAAGGAGACATATTATGAAAAAAATCATTTTCCTGGGATATGGGGTGTTATTGTGTGTCTCTGGTGCATATATACATGCATACAAATCTGGAAAAAACAACATCTATGCTGTTTTGAGTGAGATAGGGGTTTCTTAATTGGTCCTACATTCAGTCTCAGATTAAGCTGTTCAAAATCTGTCTGTCACAAGCCGGAATATTGGAATATCCACATCCCCTCAGAGCGCTGTCTCCACCCCTCAGAGCACTGTCTCCACCCCTCAGAGCACTGTCTCCTCCCCTCAGAGCGCTGTCTCCTCCCCTCAGAGCACTGTCTCCACCCCTCAGAGCACTGTCTCCACCCCTCAGAGCGCTGTCTCCTCCCCTCAGAGCACTGTCTCCTCCCCTCAGAGCACTGTCTCCACCCCTCAGAGCACTGTCTCCTCCCCTCAGAGCGCTGTCTCCTCCCCTCAGAGCACTGTCTCCACCCCTCAGAGCGCTGTCTCCACCCCTCAGAGCACTGTCTCCACCCCTCAGAGCGCTGTCTCCACCCCTCAGAGCACTGTCTCCTCCCCTCAGAGCGCTGTCTCCACCCCCTCAGAGCACCATCTCCACCCCCTCAGAGCGCTGTCTCCTCCCCTCAGAGCGCTGTCTCCACCCCTCAGAGCACTGTCTCCACCCCCTCAGAGCGCTGTCTCCTAGGAAGTTATTGGAGTGCCAGGTAAGCAGGTAAATATATTCTTTTAACTTTAAGTCATACCTCCAATAACCATTCGGACGTATCTTGCTGAATTCTCTGAGTATCAGGTTCTCAGGGGATTCCACTCCTACGGGTGTCAGGGTTTGGTTTAAGGAAGACCCAGATGTGGAGCGCGGTTTGTTGCCTTTGCGGCACATGTTTATTAAAATCCAGTAGAGCAAACTGAGAAGGCAGATAACGAGAACTTAGGACAAACAATGACAACGACCCGACAAGGAGAGACGTACACAGAAGGCCATACATACTGAGGGAATGCAATTAATCAATAGGGAACACCTGGGAGAGGGGAGGAGAACACAGGGAGAACTAACAGCTGATATCAATAAGGCAGACGAGGACACAGGGGAAATGATTGACTGAGGGAGACTTAGACAGACGTATTATAACAACGGGAGCAAATTCTGGTTCAAACATGTATTGTTGAACTACTTTTTTTTGTATGGTTGAACTACTGCAGCCATGTCCGCAACTTTCACACATAGTGGTAACAGTCACTATGTGAGTGGTGGGCGTGAGCAAAGATTCTGGAAGCGTTGGGCGTGGCCAAGTTAACAGCAACTCATGTAATATGTAATGAGCAGCAGAAAACAGCACAATCTGAAAGGGTCCTGAAAGCGAGGGAAATACATGTTGGTAACAACTGTTTTCTACAAACGATTTCCAGCAAACGACTTCAGTAACATGTTTTCTGGAACTCATAGACCTATTTGAATTAGTGGAAAAATAGTCCTAATATGTCTCCTTAAAAGAGATTCTGAAGTCATATGAAGACCAAAATTTGAACAGTTTTAAGATCTGCTTAATTTCATTTGCTCAGAGTGTTTCTGTCTGAATGAACTACTAATCTCTCCATGTCAAATAAGCCTGCTTCTCATTAGTTAACTTGTATTTATTCATGTCTGCCAAAATGCCATCCTAATATCTCCAAGGTAATGTTTCATGTTCTGGAGCAAGAAAATGGCATTTCCACATTTGACCACTTGGTGCCAATAGGACATTAATGTTAAGTCTAAGATAACTTTCAGTTTTTTAAAGAGTATGAAAATGAATTTTTTATGGGTTTGGGTCTGGGTTATTTGCTGTACTTCTCTTGCTGTTTCTCTTCTCAATTACTTTCATATAAATGCCACAAGGACCACGGAAATGAGAAAAAGTACAAGTACCATAAAATAATTCTGTATTTAGACCTTTTTTCAGAAGTTTTTATACAGTAGCTTTATCATATTATTGCTCGATACAGCTAAATACATTGGTGGTATGGTGGATACCTAACGTGCCACGGAATGCCATAACAGACGTGGGCGAAATAAGGGAAGAGACTTTAACCAGATTCCCAGGTATCTAGAATGCAGAAAACAATGGATCATTACAATGAAATGCACTAGTGATAAAAATGGAAGCTGTGGGACCCCTGCTAGCAGAGATTTCCACTGATGTGACGACCACTTCATATCAGGTACATAAACCAATGTTTCCTCAACTCTATATGGCATTTATTTTACATTCTTTTATTAAGCTTCTTAGCGGACCTCCTACCATTATATTTCCGTAGACCTTTCTTTCTTGCTCCTCATATAACAAGTAAACATCACTAAAACTTTGCCTTTATGACCTTTATGATGTCTGCATGCTGCTGTTTACATGTCTTGTGATCATAATGAGGAACAGACTACGGTGTATTGTATTGTTTTGAAGCAATGATTGATTAATAGTCCGATGTTGACAGACATAACCTAGCTGTCCGTAGCTCATGGTTGCTAAAATAAGGACAAGTTTCCACTTACCCTCCCGTCGCAATTTGCTTTGCAGGAAGATTCTAGATCTGGATCTCGATAACAAACCCAGATTGTGTCCATTTATGTCCCTCCACTTTTTTACCTGCTTGAACTGATACTCCGGAGTAGGACAAGGGGAAAATTGATCAGGAAATTGCATGTTGGGGTATCTCAGCTCCGGTAAAAGGCCCGGTCCGACAGCTTCTAAGGTTATAAAAAGTAACCCAGGGCATGGTAGGGGTCGGAGATGTTTAATCTTTTTAACTTCCCGGCATATACAATAACATCTTTGGTTTTAAAATGGTACATATTGTAAACTCAAGACGGAGTAAAATCACAGCCGGCTGCATTCATTCTGATTACGTTCCTGCCTGCCAGCGTCGCACCGAAGCTCCGAGAGTCATGTGACGCCCAGAGCTCTATAGTCTTTCAGTTTTTAAAACATTAACATTTATAATGAATAACATATGAGCAACAAATATATTTTTTCAGTTACACATTTACTGTTTTCAAAACAGATAAATAAAGGAAAGAAGAACATAACATAACAACATGTGCCTACATAGTTTTCCTGCAAGCATAAACAGAAAAACAACATGAAGAAATCTCCTGAGATTACAGCAGCGTTGCACCTTTCTTAAATATCTTAGGTCTACACATCTTTTGATTCTATCTGAGAACAAATATTAATTCATAAATTAAAGACCAAAGCAAGCAATGAAAAAACTCAGTTGCAAAATGTATGTGCTTCACTTGTTTTTTTACTGTTAGTTTCTTAGTTATTTCACATCAAATAAATGAGAAATTATCTTTGAAATAAATCCACCAAGAGAGAACCATGATGTATCTAACGCATAGATATGAGACAGTCCAATTTGATTAAGACTCACAAGTTCATTGATTTTATCAAATGATGTCTGGTTGATGAGTTGGTAGATCTTTAAAGGGTTTTTGGAATATCTGGCTTCTTCTATCACGTTGGCTAGGGAGGGTAGACAATCTTTTAGAGAACAAAGGGACCAAATTAGTTTCTCCTCTACTTTAACATGACCACCTCGTCTCATTGCTCTGTCTACTTTCTGTAGTGCTTCATTAATGTTTGCTTTGAATGCAGCTAGCTCTCTGATGCTGGCTATCCTTTGTTTGTCAAATCTGGTGTCTACGTTCCCTTCAGAGTCTGTGGTTTGTTGAGTGACATAACTATAAGTGACATGAAGCTGTTCACAGTAAAGTTCAACAGACTTGACTGCATTTTGTAAATCTGCCAAAGCCTCAGTGAGGCAGCCATGACTCTGGTTACTGTTCTGCTGGGTTAAAAATGCAAAAGCCCGATTGTAATATGCAATCGCTGCCCAGCTTTCCACCCTTTTACTAAATTTGCTTAAATTAAGTGAATTAGTATAAATGCAATCCATTTATGTTTTAGAGTTAAAGAGTTTTTGGTGACTGGGACGCGATGTTTTATAAACCAGTTGGATGGTCAATAAATACATACATAGAAACAGCTTACATTTTTGAACATATAGATGATTTAGTTACCAAACTAGCTTTTAAGGGTTTGTAAAACTAGTAGAGAGATTGAAAGAATGTTTATTCTCTAATTATGATGCTTTCAAAGTTGAATAAAAAGTATAATGAAACAGGAAAAAATGTTTATCTTCACTTAACTAACAACACCTTTTACATAAACAGCTTTAAGAAAACTTTTAATATCTATAAAGGAGAAGGTTTTCCAAATGTGTGTGGTCGGTCAGAGTTGGTGGGTGGGGTTTGGGAATATGAGAATAATTCTCCTAACTAGACAAAGGGATGTTTTGGAACACTTATACCACGGATTTTCCGGACCCATCCATTTTGAGCTTCAATCAGAACTTTAGCCATCTGCTCACTAGTCTGGCTCTCCCACACCAGACCAAAGACTGCTTGTTCATTCTTTTTGTCCAGAAATAAATACAGCTTTATCTGCAATACTAAAATTACAGAAAGCTTTGTGATTTCAACATCTTTTTCAGTAATGCAATTATGTGGTTATTTGAGCCTATTAAAGTTTGAATTGTATTTAGAAAATGTGAGACACTTCTCAGATAATCATCTATTTCTGTGGGTTGGCTTAAATGTTTATGATATATAATGTACAAATTTCTGACCACCATTTGCCTCATGCAGTGCAACACATCTCTGTGACATAGAGTTGATCAGGTTGTCGATTGTGGCCTGTGGAATGTTGGTCCACTCCTCTTCAATGGCTGTGCGAAGTTGCTGGATTTTGGCAGGAACTGGAACACGCTGTCGTATTCGCCGATCCAGAGCATCCCAAACATGCTAAATGGGCTACATGCCCGGTGAGAATGCTGGCCATGCAAGAACTGGGATGTTTTCAGCTTCCAAGAATTGTGTGCAGACGTTATCATGCTGCAGCATGAGGTGATGTTCATGGATGTATGGCACAACAGGCCTCAGGATCTCATCACGGTATCTCTGTATTTTCAAAATGCCATCAACAAAATACACCTCTGTTCGTCCATAGCGTACACCTGCCCATACCATATATCCCCACCGCCACCAGGGGCCAATCCATCCACAGCGTTGACATCAGCAAACTGTTGTCACACAACGATGTCACAAAGCTGTCATCTGTGAACAGAAAACCTCTCTGATGTACCAAATGCCATCACGTGACCATTTGCCAAATCAAATAAACTGCTGTCAAGTCCATACCCTGATAAGGATGACGAGCATGCAGATGAGCCTCACTGAAATGGTTGCAGACAGTTTGTGAAGAAATTCTTGGGTTATGCAAATCAATTGGTGCAGCAGCTGTTGAGGTGGCTGGTCTTAGAGGCTGGATGTGGAGGTCCCCGGCTGGTGGTTACATGTGGCCTATCTCCAGCAATTATTGAGCAAGAGGCGAGGTAACACCCTGGACAGGTTGACAGTCATGACTGTCAGTGAGGGAAAATCCCATACCTAATCTGTTTGGCAAGCCGCTTCACCATGTCCTGGCAAACTTGTTATTCTGGAGACATATTGAATCAAAAACTCTGATTTTAATATTCTGGCGAGCAAAGCATTTACATCATAAGTGAAGTATATATTCCCAAAATATGCTATACAATTATGGAGGACCAAAACTGACATAATAAAGAATAAAAGCAGAAATATATATATATATATATATATATATATATATATATATATATATATATATATATATATATATATATATATATATATATATATATTAGTGATGGGTAGATGAGGCCTTATGTACCGTTTCAACACATTGCCTTAACTGTGTCGACACGGAGTTGCTATTGTGTTGGTCTACTGATACCTGCTGGATGTTAATAGTATTGCAGGTGACCTATTTGGAAAAACCAAGTAATCTATGGTTTTAATGGCCATTCAATAAAATTATTTATGTAATTGTATTCTATACTGCAAACAGCATAATTTAATTTCTTAATAAAAGTTTAAAACATGTTATATTCAAATTATATCATTAGACATAAAGTGAATGTGTGTCACATGTAAAAAAGTTAAACTGAAGGTGATGTTAATTATGGATTGTAATTGAGGCAGACTTTTTACATCATATATTTAATTTAAAAAGTTAGTTACTCCAAGCTCTTTGCAACGATTTTTTAAAGCAATTTCTCCAGTTTTTATAAAACAAATACTCACACGCACAATAACTTTCTGGTTGGCAAATATATGAAGGTTCAAGAATCTAAAACAGTTCCCTGGATCCCTCACTTTTCAGCAACGCTAAGAGGTGGCAATCCTTGAAAATTAAATGCCCAGTCCAACTCATGCTTCCTGGTAGCTTGATATTCAAAAAAGAAATAATAAAATAATATTTATTCACTGTGAATAAAGTGACCACGAAGAAGTTTTACATTGTCAGTATATCTGCATTTATCCTATTTGCATTAGTGACTTCCTGATGTTCATGTTTGGCTCTCTGATGTCTCAGCATAGAAGACATGCTTTTATTAGTATATGCCAGTTCAGTAGAACAAATGTGGCGTTTAAACTGAAGAAAATAATAGGAATAATTTTAACTAAGTTATTTTTTTAAACGGACAGAAATTTGGATAGATTAAACAGAAACTGAGGGGGACAGAATGAAGAAAGGAAATAAAAACAAATACTTTATTTGCTGATATTACATCAAAATGATCCCACAAGTCAGAAACCTTGCTTCTTCTTTCTGGGTCCATGATGTTGGTTTCTGGGAAATATTCAGGTGTGGAAAAAAAACGTTCTGGCAGATAAGCATATTGTTAAAAGCTGGAGACGCTCCTGCTTTTTAAACACAGTTCAGTGCTTCAGTGACAGATGATGCAGCAGCTGTATCGGTCACATGACTATTTTTTAAAGCGATACACGCACTGATACAGGGTTTCACTCTATGAGCTAGATACATGTGCCGAGCGTCGGTGCTGCTCTGCCCATCGGTGCTGCTCTGCCCATCACTAATATATATATACATATATACATATATATATTACTAAAGGACAGATACGCGCCAATTAGGTCGGAAATTTTGAGCTCCAACTCGGATCTCTGACAGTAGACCGAGTAGAGCGGGCAGCTCGGAAACAAAGATGGCTGCGCCCGTAGTTGAGATGCATTTTCTTTTTATTTGTACTGTGTTGGTAATTTCAATGTCATTTTTAAATGCTCTTACACACCTTACTACATTTCCGCTTTAATCCGGTCACCAATTTTTACATTGGACGGTCTTGCTGTGTAATGCAATACAATGTACAGCTTTGTTTTTCATGGAGGTCTGCTGAAGATGCTATGTCGCTAACAATAATAACAATGACTAGCCTTTATTGCTTGAAGCCACTGTCTGTTCCCACCTGTGCTCCAATGTAACATATTTCCTGTGTAAAATTAACTGGGATGTGGTCCTTGTTATCGTCCACTTACCGTAATCGAGGTTAAATGCTCAATATACCGTGATATTAATTTTACCCCATATCGCCCAGCACCTGCCTTCTAAATTTTTTAGATCTGTAACTTAATAATTAGCCATTGACTGTGCCAACTGTGAGAACCAACCATTATGGTTGGTTCTCACCTCCCCAAACGGTTGCGTCAGTTGCGGCAATATTACATGCAAAGTCTATGGTCGAGTCCATCACAGTATCTGAGATGCGTTGTGTGTGTAACTGTGTGTCCAGACCGAACGCGATAGGAGCGACTAGAGCTTCCGGTTTACATGTAAAATCAATGGAGCAGCGCGATGAAGCGCGACTTGGGGTCCCGCGACACTTCAGAAGCAGATTTGCGTTGCGAAAAAGCTTTTCTGCCTGATTTGCGCGAACAATTCGCGCTACAGATGCGATGGAAAATTCGCGCTGCATTGTATGTGATGCATTTTGTGCATTCGCCGTCATGGCGTCTATCGCTCGAGTTGGAAAAATCTGAACTCCAGCGTCAAATCGCGCCGCGAAAACCAATCAGGGGACAGAGTTTTAGTGATTCTGTGACTGTCATGGAGTCACAGCCTCAGCAAGACATGGAGGAAATACTGATGAACATCGTGGCTAATCACCCCGAGCTACATGACACAAGCAGTTTTCAATACAGAGACAGAAATAAAAAAATAAACTATTTAGACAGGAATGCTCTTAAGAGGTTTGTGGGTGGCTCTTAAAAGAGCCGTTGTTGCTGAAAAACCTAGAAGTGAGCTTGAACAGCATCCTCACCTGGTTTCCTGGTGGCAGCTCCCGCACTACGTCCCACACTGCTCAAATATAAACTTTGAAGAACCGCAGAGAGATGGACAGCTGCTCAGAAATGTAGTTTGTGTTTCGGCAGGCGAAGCTTGGACCTTCACGGCACAAACTGGGCGAACAGGTCACGTTCTCCAGGGGGCGAGGAGCCGGTGTTTATGAGAGGGTGCTTGCTGGTGTTTATGGATCCCTCCGCCGTAGCCAGACTGTATCCGTAGCTCACCAAACTCCCAGTGCAGCGGTCCCAGCTCTACCGGAGGCCAGGCCGAACACGTAATCCACTCTTTCCTCCGTCAGCTCGGTCCATAATCCACCACCAGCTGCACTCTAGCCGCAGCTCCGCTGAAGCCCGGGCTTAACACGCAGTCCTCCATCAGCTCGGTCCATAATCCACCGCAGATGCACTCTGGCCCCAGCTCCGCTGAAGGCCAGTTCGCACGTGAAAACACCATATTTTAAGTGCGACCAGTTCGCGTTGTACACTCTTCAAGGTGCGAACATGCCTGCGAACAGCCAGGCGTGTGTCGCGCTTTATAGTCGCTCCTATCGCGTTCAGTGTGGACACACCGTTACTCCTTCAACTTTTCAAGCCTTACTTGTGTTTCAAGCAGCAATGTAGCACACGCAAGCAACGCAGAAGTTCAGCTAGCTGAACTTTTGACGAACGTGATGCACTTGACGTAATACGCCAACCAATCAGAGCATCTCACTGCAGTGATATCGCCAGACGTCGAAGTTGTCTAGCCAATCACGTTCTGCTACCGTTTAAAACATCCGGCAGAGAAAGGCCTGCCCACATGCTTTGCAAGCTTCAACTTAAAAATGTATATACGTCAAACTACATGTGTTGGGAGCGTTGTTTGACACAGACAAAGTGTGTGGTCTGAAGGCACCATATCTTCATTAAAGAGGACCTGAACCTGGCTCTGATGATGATATAGTGCGTGTGAAGGATTGATGCTTGTGGGGGGGCAGACAGTACCAGGAGAGGATGCTTTAGGTGCACGGGATTTAGCATCATATTTTGACAGATGTTTGATATCTCTGCCTCTGCTGTCTACAAAAGATAGAGTGACTTAAACCAACCAAAATAACTCCCACAACTCTGCAAGCCTTGTTTTAACCTTTTTAACCAAACGTTAACTCTGTTAACAGCCTATTGTTTAAATTACCAACCTAAAAGAAAAACATAAACAGAGCACAGAGCGGACATGAAAGCAGCCCAATGCAGACGTTAATATTTAGGCAGCGTAATTTATTAACATCTCGATCAAACTCTGTTTCCCGAAAGTTATAAACTGTCATGCACTTAAGTATTTTTTTTTTTTTTGCTGAGCCGAGCCCTTCTGTTGCTGTGTGGAGCAGCTGTGACAGACACCTACCTCCCCCTCCCATCAGAGTCTCTCAGGGACAAGTGCAGTTGATGTATGTGGTTCAGAACCTCAGTGTCAATGCAAATGTCTTTAGAGAGAGATGACAGAACTAGTGTTCCAGTGGGAAACTACCTCTATTTTTAGAATATTGACCATCACCTCTGTTGTATGCCCTCACTGCTGCATGTGAGACACAACAGCACAGTCATATGTGTATTATCTGCAGCGGCCTAATGTTGTCCAGATCAGTGATTTTGAACTCTGCTCCCCAAGAAATGTTGCCCTGCATATTTATGATGTTCCCCTGCTTTTGCAGACTGGATTTAATGGACGGCTGATTAACAGGCCTTCGTTGAAATGCAGTGATCAGAACCAGGCATGTTAAAGTGGCGAAACATCCAAAACATCCAAGACGTGTCCTAAAGAACAGGGTTGGGAAACACTGCTCTAGGCTGTGTCTTCCTTGATTGCTGTTATAATAATACACTTTTATTGGAGAGCTTTTGAAACTATTGCAGTATAAGGCCTACAAACAAGGCAGTGAGGCTATTTGCCCATAGCTGGGACAGTGGTTGACGGGCGCCAGGACGTTTCCACATGATGGTTGGTACTGTGTGCCGCGTCTCTGGGGCCCACTGTTGCTCCGAGATCCCTCGCAGTTTGGCCCAGGACTGTAAAGTACCCAGTTTCCGTGTGCGGCCACGAGGAGGCACTGCAGGGATCTATGTGATGGAGAGGCTATGTACTAGCAGGAGGAGAGTCGCACGCTCAGCTCCTCTTTTCTACCCATATAAAGGGACTAGCTAGCTGCAGTAGCTGAACGTAGATGGTTGCAAGTGCAAATCAGCACACACTTCCACAGGAACCTCTACACTAAAGCAGGAGACGCTTCACAATCACATGGTGTACATCAATGTACAAAAATGCACACATTTTGTTTCCTAAAGTAAGAAAAATGAAAAAACAAAAAACAAACAGTTATTCAAATATGACAATTATAAAGAAATGATTAGAAGAACAATAAAAGGCTTGTATTTTTTGTTTGTTGGTTTTGTGTAGGCAGGGTAATTTTAGTCTGGAATATTCATATCCTCAATTATCAGGTAATTTTCCAAGTAATTTAAGGTTTGAAGGATATTTAAAAGCTTTTTTTCCTATTTTTTTAATTGTGTATATTTTGTTTGTTATATATAACATATATAAAAAGAATCCCATTTTGATGGCAGCTTGTTTGGAGATTTCAGGTTTGCAAGCGATTCCAGGCGTGAGCAGCGGTGTCTTTAGATGACTGATTTGTTAGTTTCCAGTCTGAACCATTTTTGTAGTTTCTTAAAACGAATTCTCCAATTCTTGGGGACAATTTATTTTGACCAATTAACTTCTATGTTTTTGGGAATGTGGGGGGAACCGGAGCACCCGGAGAAAACCCACACGAACACGGGGAGAACATACAAACTCCACACAGAAAGAAGAGCCCAGTTAGAAACGGAGTTCTCTTTTCTGTGAAGCTGCAGCACTAATCACTGCATCATCGTGCCGCCCATTTTTTTGTACATTTCTCAAAAATTTTATAGTTTTTATAAATGATTCGGTACTGACCTGGACGCTTTGTTTTCTAGCTGCTCAATTCAGAAGTTTTCTTGCTTTTCTTCCATTTTTTGGGTTTCCTGAGACCCAGAGAGTGTCGTACCTTTTTCCAAACTGAAGGGTCTTGTTGAGAACCTGATGCCTCCATGGATCCAAGATCTGAGCTTTCCACTTTCTCTGATTGGGTCTCCACAGAGAGCTCAGTCGCTCCCATGGGTTCAGCATCAAGAATGCTTGACTCTCTCAGCATCTCCTCTACAAAGTCATTTACCTCTGCAGCAGATGAATCAGGAACTTCAACTGCGTCTGATAGGGTTTCTTCCAGGAGATGGTCAAGATCCATGGATTCAGGGTCAGAGATGGTTTTTGCAGGGATTGTGTCTTTTTCTGGTTCTTGACGTCTGGCCCTTTTTCTTCTCGGAGGAGCCAGTTCCTCTCTGTCTTGGAGCTCAGCTTTCAGCTTTACTAGCTCTGTTTTATAACTAACCTCACACTCAGAGTACAGTTGTTGGAGGGCTGTGAGTTGCTGCTGGACAGCGTCCTTCTCAGCTTCAAGTTTGTTGATAATCTGAAAGTCGCTCATCGTTTTCTGCGAATGAGCTTTTATCTCTTTATCTAGCTCCTGCTCAACGATGTCTGCCTGCTGTCTTAGTGCAAAAACTTCTCCTTCATACGTAGCTTTCAGTTCCCTGTATGAAACCTTAGCCTGCTCCAGTTCACTGTGGAGATTTTTCATCGTCTCTGCGGATTGCTGCTGCAGGGATGCGAACTCTTGAGCCGTTTTCTGATGCAGATTGTCCTTCTCAGCTCTAAGGTCGTTGATAAGCTGGAGGTCATTCTTTGCTCTTTCCAAACTGGCTTCTTTCTCACGGTTCATCTCGTGCTGATACGCCTCTGCTTGCTTTCTCAGTGCAGAAACATCTGTTTCATACTTCTGGTTTAGTTGTTGGTAGGAAACTTTAATCTGCTCCAGTTCACTCTGCAGATTTCTCTCCGTTTCCTGCAGGCAGGCGATCTCTTTAGCCATTCTCTGCTGGAGATCGTCCTTCTCAGCTCTCAGGTTCTCGAGGAGCTGTTGATCTTGATAAAACATCTGCTGGTCGACCTGCAGCTTCCCCCCACCGATGTCGGCTTCATGTTTTGAGCGACGCTCTTCGTAGCGAGACTTGTTTTGATCCAGCTCTTGTTGGAGGGCATTATTTTTCTCCCTTTCCGCCTGGATTTCTGACTTAAATGCTTCCTCTCTGATGATGTGAGCTACTTTCAATTCCTCAAAGTCTTGGAGCAGCATCTTTTTCTTCTTATATTTAATGTCGCTGTGCACCTTGGAAGCGATGGCTGCAGAGCTGAGAGTTGCTGGATCTGTAAACTTCTCCACTCTCATGAGATCTCTCTTCATCTCTTTGCCCTTGTTAATGTACATCTCTTTGAGATTTTTCTGCCTTTGTACCTCAGATCTCGTGTTTTCCAGTTCTCTCTCCAGGGCGTCTACCTTCTGGTTCTCCTCAAACCATTTTGCTCGCTCCATCTCCAGAAGAGAGCCGAGCCTGTGGATTTCCCCCTGAAAGTCATAGGCAGGCTGTCTGTTCTCATCCCAGCCTTGCTGACTCTGCCCACCTCCCCATGCCCACAGCTGGGATCTCATCCTACCGTCGTGATGATGGGGCCTGTGATGCGACATGCTTGGACAAAGAACGGTTTTTGAAATCAGTCTTGATCTGCGAACAATCTGAACGGTCGATCCGATAAAGCGCTTTGCGTACGTCTGAACTCGTCAGTGGTGTAGCAAGCAATGAAAGGAAGAAGGCTGCTCTGTGACGTAAAGAACTCTGCTGATGACATCACAAACATGACTTTAGTGGTGACATCATAGATTTTTCTTTGATGTTCATGCTGATGTCATTGATATGGGAGAATTCTACTCTCTCACCCCCCCCCCCCCCCCACTCTCATACTAATATCCACCTGCTAATGGTGGCATAGGGGACATCTGTTGGTGATCATTGGGAAAATGGTTTTCTGTTGTAGGTTTACTGTGGCAAGTTTAAAAACTACTCCTGGGTCTTAATTTAAAACTAAAATAAAATAAAAAAACCAAACAGTTAATGTTAATGTAGCTATTTAGCGTTGTCACGGCAACGGCATTCTGTGCTCTTACATGTTAGATCATGCCCTGCCGTTGAATATCTAAAGTTTGGTGCTGTCCAAAGCCCCAGCAGCTACAGGCCGGTAGCCCTGACATAACACCTGATGAAGACCCTCGAGAGGTTGGCTCTAAACCATCTGCTCCCCCTGGTTAGGTCCAGGGCCGGCCCCGGGGTGTTTTGCGCCCTAGGCAAAAATACATCAGCACCCCCACCTCCCACCCCATCCCAAGCAACCAAGGGGCAAATGCACTCATGTGCTTCCAATTTTGAATCTATTTAGATTTATTTAATTTTTGTACATAATGTTTTATTGAACGAGAATAGATAGAAGAGACGAATGACGCCATGTTGTGACTGGTGTTTGTGACTCAGTCTAGGCCCCGCCCCTTTTGTATTTCAGTCCTAGTTTTATTTTAGTGGGACACCCCAAGATCATTACTGGCCCCCTTTAAAAACTTTCTAGATACACCCCTACTTATCTCTCAAAATTAAATATTTTTAACTCCATAAAAAAATGCGTAAACATTTAAAAATAAATACAAATTCTTTTTGTGTCATTATTACGCATAATCATTGATTTGATTTATTTATTTAGCATAAAATCTCTTGCCATTCTCTATTCTCTTAGCCATTTTGAATATGAACTAGGCTGAATTAAAATACTTTCAAGGATAAATACAGCAGGTCTGACTCACATTATTAAATATAATTATTAATTCAAACTCTGATCCAAGGGGAGACAGAGGCGGATAGAATACCTCTTATTTAAGATTTTTTAAATGGGACTTTATATTCTTCGCCGACAATTTCCTACCTTCGTCGCTCATTTCCAACATGTTTTAATCTGTCACTAGTCACTAAGTGAACAGAACCGCGCCCACCTGTGTTGATGCTGCGCCCCGTCCAGTTCCTCTGGAGGGAAGAAAACTTGCTGTCCCATTTCCCCGATATATTTACATGTCTTCTAGTTGGTTTTTGAGCCACTCTATCTTCATCAGGTGCATCTTATTGTTGCTCCTGTTCTAGGAGCTGACTTTGCCAGACCTGCCACTGTAACTGCAGCAGGCAGCAGCTCTTGCACTTCTTTAAACTGAGAGGCAGAGGATTTCCTTATGAAATATACAAGTTACTTTAATAAGGCAAGACGGCGGGAAAGAAAATACGGAGGTTAGGACGACACAGAGTACAGACAGAGGACTCTGGACTTTCCAGACTGGTGTCAGCAGAACCACCTGCTGATCACATTTGACCACTTGGTGACAATAACACATTAATGTTAAGTCTAACATAACTTGCATCCAAGTCGCTTCCTGTGTGTTTTAAGAGTATGAAACTTACTTTGACCTGTAGGAGCAGCCTAAGGAGCACCATGCAGCTGTGTGAGTAGAACAGATGTACCACATACTGAGACTATTAGTCCTTTGTATGGCTTTCCTGCGTTTGATGTCGGGTCTGGGTTATTTGGTGTACCTCTTTCCCTTTTCTTTCAGTTTCTGTTTTCAATTACATTCATATAAAAGCCATTAGGGCCATAAAAATAAGAAAAAGTAACTGAAATAAAAGATTTTTGGACTTTTTGCAGAAGTTGCTTTAGCTTTATTGTATTATTTGTGGATACATCTAAATTAAGTGTATTAACATTTCTAGCATAAAAAAATGAAAAAGCGACAATTTTATTTGTATTCCACTTCATTCAGTTAATTTAGAAAAGTATATAGTGTTCCAGGGCCCTGCAACAGACTGGCGTCCTGTTCAGGGTGTACCCTGCCTAACGCCTGATAATTGCTGGGATAGGCTCCAGCTGCCCCGTGACCCTGAATTGGATAAGCGGTTAAGAAGATGGATGGATGGATGGATGGATATAGTGTTCCAAATTTTTAAACGTTTACATTTCTGAATTATTAACATATGAACAACTTATGTTTGTAGTTATGCCACACATTTACAGTTTTCAAAGCACATAAATAAATAAATAAATAAAAATATAACAGAACAACCCTCTTGTCATCATCTTTGGAGATGTGCCTACACTGTTCCAAGGACAATCCGGAAACCGACATGAAGAAATCTTCTGAGATTACAGCAGCGTTGCATCCCTCTTAAATATCTTGGAAAACATTTTTAATAACATAAACACATAGGCATATACATGTTTTGATTAAATATCAGAACAGATATTAATAAAAACATTAAAATTTTAAACAAAAGACTCAGCAATAAAAAAAAAAATCAGAGAGAAACACCTGTGCTTCACGTGTTTTTACTATTAGTTTCTCAGTTATTTCACATCAAATAAACTCGAAGTTATCTTTGAAATAAATCCACCAAGAGAGAACAATGTATCTAATGCATAGATATGAGAGAGTCCTATTTGATAAAGACTCTCAAGTTCGTTGATTGTATCAAATGAAGGCTGGCTGATGAGTTGGTAGATCTTTAAAGGGTTTTTGGAATATTTGGTTTCTTCTATCAAGTTGGCTAGGGAGGGTAGACAATCTTTTAGAGAACAAAGGAACCAAATTAGTTTCTCCTCTACTTTAACATGACCACCTCGTCTCATTGCTCTGTCTACTTTCAGTAGTGCTTCTTTAATGTTTGCTTTGAAAGAAGCTAGAACTCTGGTGTTGGCTATCCTTTGTTTGTCAAATCTGGTGTCTACGTTCCCTACAGAGTCTGTGGTTTGTTGGGTGACATAACTATAAGTGACATGAAGCTGTTCACAGTAAAGTTCAACAGACTTGAGTGCATTTTGTAAATCTGCCAAAGCCTCAGTGAGGCAGCCATGACTCTGGTTACTCTTCTGCTGGTTTAAAGATGCAAAAGCCCGATTGTAATATGCAATCGCCGCCCAGCAGGGGTCCTGCTTTATAGCTTTAGTGTACATTTTAATACTCTCTGAAAGCTTTCCCTCTTTTTGCAGATATTTTCCATAGATAGTATAATGGTGCAGATTAGATAGGGGTGTCTGTCCCTGCCTCAGTTTTTCTAAGGCTCTGTCCAAGTCTCCTTTAAGAAGGGTTGTCAATGTTTCAATGGACTCTTTTCCACTGACTTTTGTTAGAAGCCAAATTCCCCAAAACTCATTAAGTGCAGATAAATCTGTTTCTAAAGGCTTATTGTTAGCTCTTTTGTACAGCAGATCTAGTTTTTCCAGATACACACTGAAGAGATGCTCCTCCTTCTTTATCTTTGGGATGTGGAATTCTTTGTAGGCACGTAATTCTTCTGCAGCCAAGTCATCTCTGTTTCTTTTAGCCGTCATTATATCCAAATGGCATTTTTCAGATAAATTAAAGTTAAAATAGTTTAAGTTGACAATCAGCTGACCAGACCCTGGAGATCCTTGTCTCCCTGCGCGACCAAAGGCCTGAGCCTCGACACGAGCATTCTTTGGTAGAAAGGTCTGCACAACAAACAAACCTCCAGCTCTCTTTACTGAGTCAGAAATCTTAAGGTCTGTTCCACGACCAGCAAGGTTTGTAGCTATGATGACATCACCTGATTGCAACGTTTTAGAGATTGAAGCATGGTCCATGTTGTTGTTGATGTAAAGCATTTTGTTTGGTACTTTTCTTCCAAAAGCTCCATGGATCATTTTTGCTTGTTTGATGGTTTCACAGATGACCAGCACAGCTCTTCCTTCTCTATAGGTGGTAGACTTGGTTTGTTCAGCAACAACGTCACAGATTTTCTCGATCCATCTTTGTTCATCCTTCATGATAACTCCTTGAACCTCAAACAGCTTTCTGCGCTTGAAGGAAGGAATTTGGCAGGTCTCAATACCCTCATATATTCTCTTCATGGTCTCAATCTCTGCTTGTTGCCCAAGAGTTCCAGACAATCCATAAATCTGACGTTTGTACTTTTGAAGCAAACCAACATTGGACATGTAGTTGCTAATGGTGGTCATGACTGGTGTTTCATCTGCAGAAACTGCTGTAGACCGTCACCCAATGTCATGAAGTTTTGCACAACCCCTGTAGAGCTGTAGTCCACAGGAACAATTCCATGGCTTTCTAAGACATATTCATGATCCATCTCCATGGTTTGTGCAAGGAATGCATTTTCAATCCAGACCTTTAGTTTAGATTCTACCAGATCTGAAAGGAAACCTGGGATGTAGCAGCTGCCTTCAATCTTGTTCAGCTCACATGGTGTGAAATGCAGAAAATGCCTTATTTCTTCTTCTGCAGCTCCCAGTACACTGTCTTTATCAGTATACATGTACTGACAGAAAACGTAGTTTTTAGCAGTGGCCCATATTAATGCAAGGAGAGGGTTGAGATGCTGCAGAGCAGGCATATCACTGCTTAAGTAGAGAACGTGATGACCTTTGTCCAACATCAAAGAGTCCACCTCATTTACAATTGCACACTGGAATGTCCTCTGGCCAAATATGTCCATCCTAAGAACATGCTCTTTCAACCAGTCTCCAGAAAATTCTTCAACAGTACCATAAACAACCTGGTTCTGATAGCACTTTTTTGAGTCTTTATCTTGCTTGTTGATGTTGCAGTCCACACTAATCTTTAAATCATCATAAAATTCCTTCCATTCTTTCATGTCTCTCTCTGCTAGAACTGATGAACTCGACATAATGTCGACTTTTTCTCCTCTCATGGCTCGAAAGGCTGCAAACATGGCCACAATGCAGGACTTCCCCTCTCCAGTGCCAACCTGAATAAGGCGTCCTGTTCTGGAAAGAGCCATGATACACCAGCTCACCATCTGAGTCAGCCGTGGTCTGAAGTGAGTTTTTTCTGCTGCCTGACAAAGACGCAGCAAATATTTTTTCAGGCCAGTTAGCTGTGATCCTGGACTGTTTATCCTAAGAGCTGCTTCAACTGATGACACAATATCTCTGACCTCCGCCAACAGCTCATCATTAACTTGGTTCAACTCTCCATCTCCGATTTCTCCAATAATCTCATCCAGTGTTTTGTCTTCATCTGCCAAACATACCTTGAGCGCTTAATTGGTCACTGCCATGTCTTTAACCAACTCCAGAAGTGTTCTTCCTGACTTAGATCTCCAGGTGGGTGTAATGTAGTTAATCTGTATGTATGCAACACTTGTATCAACCATGTAAGGGGATGTGAACTGTCATTCTTATACACCAACTTGAATCGATGAAGAAGTGCAAAAAACACGACAGAGATGTCTTCAGGAATCCATTTAATATTTTTGACCATTCCTAGCAGCTTGCGTTGAATCTTTTCACTTTCATTTGGAGAGAATAAATGATGAGCATTGAAGGAAGATAGAACCGAGCCAAATGGTTTGGGATTTAGGTTTCCTTTCAGTTGCTTATTGCTGTCATGTGCCCATTTGTGTCTTGAAAGTCTCTTAGAAATATGAAGTATTATTAAAATTATTGTTATTATGAGTAGTATATCCATTTTTCAGAATCTCAAGTTTGGCTGAAACAAAGGAGGACAAACAGTTTTAAATTATCTTTAGTGGAAATACTTTCAGATTAGTATTGAACAGCATTCAACAACATGTAAAAGTTAGCATTAGTTGTAATTAAACAAAAAAGGAAACAATTGAAATTTGAAATGTTGTGTTAAGAAAATACCCATCAGCATATTTCTGCAGATGTGTCTCAGTTAGTGCTATATTCCAAAAATTCATAGTAGGAGTGATCTACTCACCAAGAAGTCAGAGAGCTCACATATCTTCAAATGAACCTAGTGATCCTACCTGTCTTTTTTAAATCATCTTTATCTTGTTTCACTTTCGCTGACTATTAGGCACTGCCTTCAGGGACTTTCCACCCTTTTACTTAATTTGCTTAAATTAAGTGACTTAGTATAAATGCAATCCATTTATGTTTTGGAGTTAAAGAGTTTTTGGTGACTGGGACGCGATGTTTTATAAACCAGTTAGATGGTCAATAAATACATACATAGAAACAGCTTACATTTTTGAACATATAGATGATTTAGTTAGCAAACTAGCTTTTAAGGGTTTGTAAAAGAAGTAGAGAGACTGAAAGAATGTTTATCTTCACTTAAACTAAACTTAACTAACAACACATTTTACATAAACAGCCTCAAGAAAACCTTTAATATTCATAAAGGAGAAGGTTTTCCAAATGTGTGTGGTCAGTCAGAGTTGGTGGGTGGGGTTTGGGAATATGAGAATAATTCTCCTCCTAACTAGACAAAGGGATGTTTTGGAACACTTATACCACGGATTTTCCGGACCCATCCATTTTGAGCTTCAATCAGAACTTTAGCCATCTGCTCACTAGTCTGGCTCTCCCACACCAGACCAAAGACTGCTTGTTCATTCTTTTTGTCCAGAAATAAATACAGCTTTATCTGCAATACTAAAATTACAGAAAGCTTTGTGATTTCAACATCTTTTTCAGTTATGCAATTATGTGTTTTTTTGAGCCTATTAAAGTTTGAATTCTATTTAGAAAATGTGAGACACTTCTCAGATAATCATCTATTTCTGTGGGTTGGCTTAAATGTTTATGATATATAATATACAAATTTCTGACCACCATTTGCCTCATGCAGTGCAACACATCTCTGTGACATAGAGTTGATCAGGTTGTCGATTGTGGCCTGTGGAATGTTGGGCCACTCCTCTTCAATGGCTGTGCGAAGTTGCTGGATTTTGGCAGGAACTAGAACACGCTGTCGTATTCGCCGATCCAGAGCATCCCAAACATGCTAAATGGGCTACATGCCCGGTGAGAATGCTGGCCATGCAAGAACTGGGATGTTTTCAGCTTCCAAGAATTGTGTGCAGACGTTATCATGCTGCAGCATGAGGTGATGTTCATGGATGTATGGCACAACAGGCCTCAGGATCTCATCACGGTATCTCTGTATTTTCAAAATGCCATCAACAAAATACACCTCTGTTCGTCCATAGCGTACACCTGCCCATACCATATATCCCCACCGCCAACAGGGGCCAATCCATCCACAGCGTTGACATCAGCAAACTGTTGTCACACAACGATGTCACAAAGCTGTCACCTGTGAACAGAAAACCTCTCTGATGTGCCAAATGCCAACACGTGACCATTTGCCAAATCAAATAAACTGCTGTCAAGTCCATACCCTGATAAGGATGACGAGCATGCGCATGAGTAGCGTGTGACCAAAAGATTTGGGCTTATTTCTTCACAGTATTCTAATTTTTTGAATTCCTGTTTCCATGAAAATAGTTTAATTAGTAGGCTCTGAATATACAATCTATCAAAGTTTAACATTTTGAATGGATTTAGGGAAATATATAAACTTTCCCACGATATTCTAGTTTTTGGAAAGAGTCAGTATAGCGTAAAGTTTCTGCTGTGTGAAGGTGAACAAAAGGCTGACGGTGAGCGAGGGCCGTTTCCGAGAGCAGGTTTAATTAAACTGAGTCAAAACCTGAACTCGAGGTTAGCCATCAATTTCTGAACAGGTGTTAACAATTAGGCCCCGTCTACATTATTACGTTTTGTTTAGAAATGAAGAGTTAAAACGAATCTCTCTCCATCCACACCAGGGTTTTTGCTGCGCATTTGAGTTGATCTCCATCTACGTTGAAACGACCAAAAACGCGGATCACATCACCATTCTCCAACAGTGGGCATGTGCGTGCCGGTATAAACAGGAAACAGATTGAATACTCCTCAGATTTTATAAAAGAAGCTAACGTTATCTGTGCAGAAAATGTAGACACATACGACATGTCTCACTCGGTTCCCTTCATTTTCATTGCCATCTGCTCTCACATTACAATCTCACATGTGTGGCTGGAAATCCCTGTCGTGGACCCTGACTGGAGAGCAGCATTTATGCATTGCTCGTTGACAGGTTCATTGCGCAATTCATAATAATTGTGCAGAGAAATGCAAGCATATATCACAAAAGGAAGGTCCTTCATGTAAAATTTCTCATGCCGTTGCTGATCTCATCCTATCAGTCCGATTACTTTCCCCTATCCACCAGTTTCCTTCACTATTTAAAGGTCTGCCTCTGCTTCCCTGCAAGATTTTCGAACGCTTACACCAGCCCAATTATCCGGATCTCCTTCTCCAGACCCGTTTTCACGTCCCTAGAGTTTTTGCCTTTGCCAAGCCCCTGACAAACCATGATCGCCTTTCTCACCTCTCAAAGCCAAACCTCGCGATGAATTCTGCCCATCGATCTCTGCCTCCTCCTAATTGATTGCCACCCAACCTGTGCATGTCTTCTGTTCACTTCCCGGTTCTGCATTTTGGATCATCCCCAAAGAATCAGGGTGATTGTGCAATATTCTATATATCACTTCTCAGGCGGAGAAGTCTCTCTCTGACATCAAGGGTCTACGTTTTTGCAGTTTTAGAGTGGACGGAGGGTGCAAAGATAGAAATAGTGTCTTTTTAAAAAAAAGAAAACACAGTAGTGCAGACGGCCTCTCAGTTCAATCAACTATGTCAAATACCCCATTTCCACTTGAGTCAGTATGGTCTGGAAAAGGTCAGTTTCATTTGTCATGGATGGCCAATCCCTTTTTTCTTGGGCTATGCCTGCCTTGGTCTAAAGCAGGGGTGGGGAACCTTGGCCCTCATCCTGAAAGGTTTCCTTGTTTCCCTGCGCAAACACACCTGAATAAAATGAACTAGTAATTGTGCAAAACTTCATTGGCTGTTGGATCCATTTGATTTGAGTCAGGTGTGTTGAAGCAGAGTTGCCTGGAAAACTTAGAGGAATGCAGCCCTCGAGGACCAGGGTTCCCCATCCCTGGTCTAAAGAGTGCCAGACCAACCCAACATGCCCACAGACTAATTGGTCCAATAAAGTAATGTAACTCTCACTCCTAACAGTGGTAGACACGGACTGGCCTGGCATTAATGTTTGAAGTGGTGTCACAGAATGACAAAGCATGGCTTCCAGGCTTCCTTACCATGTTATGCCTTCAACAGGCAACAGGCTGTGATGGACATCAACAGCTGGAGTGGTAAAGACTGCAAGCACTTGAAGTGCTTTGCAGAAATGGTCAGAATGTAGCCTGCAGTATCGGCATCTGGAAAGCCGGAAGACTAAGTGATGGTTGATTGTTGTCAGGTCGGCAAGAGGAATGGAGCTGCGATCAGAGCAGTTATCGCTTTGTATGCATGGGTTGGAGCAGGCACCGGTCAGGGAGTGGTAGAACAGGCAAAGTTGGCATGTGACAGCAGTAGGCTGGTAGCTGGCAGCATAAGAGAACCAGAGGGTCTCCACAGTGATCAAAGAACGGGAGCGATAGTTGACTGGATCAGGGCTGGAAGGCTGCAGCTGGAGTGTAAACAGGCTGACTGTTTCCTTTTGTTACGAAATAAAAACCTCTCAAATACTAAATACTCACCATTATATGAAGCAGTTTAAATCTGTTCCATTGTTTTAATTTATCCTGGCATCTTCTGTAAAAGTTTTGTTCCATGTGTTTTTCCTTCCCCAGAATAGCTTTGATAAGAACAACTGCGCTCCAGGCCATCATGCAGGCACAATGGTGCATTCACAAAGTGTATACAGGAGTATTCTGTGATGTAAAAATACTTAACAGTCTGCCTCACCTGGCAGGTTCCAGCCTCATGTAACCCAGTAAACACCTTGCCATTTAACCAAAAAGAAAATATGCTAATAAACAACTTTTATTAAAGCGGAAAAAGGCACATATTTAGAATAATACAAATTAAACAACTTAGTTAAGTATATTTATAAGAATCTAATAAAATGTTTTAGAAAAAAATAACATTATGCAGCAAGAAGTGGAAAAGCTACTAAACCCATGGCACCTTGTTAAAATAGTTCAATTATTTGGCTTAAAACCGGGAGGCTTTAGCTTAAAGATTTAGCTTCTGTCCGTCACTCTTCAAGCTCAATAAGCTTCTTCAGATCGGACTTCAACATCTCCTCATCCTCCTCCTCTTCAACCTCCACCTCTATCCCAGCCATGGTTTTTTGCAGCTCTTCTTTAATTCTGTTCAGCTCCAGCAACCCGTCCTGCAGGTCCTTACACACTTCTCGGATCTTGGTGGCAAACTCTGTCTTGGCTCCCTTTTTTAGCTCCATGGAGTCCTTTGCCAGGAAGAAGACGTCCAAGGCCAGGAAGAGACCCGACATGACTCCCGTGGTGACGCTCACCACCTGCGCGGCCTTAGCAGCTCCGCCGGCGACGCTCAGGACCTGGACGGTGCTGATCAGACTCTCCGTGTTGATCACCAAAGCCTTCCCAGCTCGGCCTCCCTCCTTCATAACATGCTTGACGTTCTGGTTCAAGTGCTTCTTTGAGATGCTATCAGCGTACTTTTCGAAGTTCCACTCCTCAAGTGTCTCCATCCCTTCCTGAAATAATTAGTTGGTTGGTCGAAGTTATTTAAGCATTTGATTAATTTCTTACACAAACTAGTAATGTCCAACTTTATGTCAAGAAGAAAATCGTCTGCAGGTCCTTACCTGTAAGAACTCCAGGCAGTCCTTGATGTCTTTCATTTCCTCCTGGTAATCTTGGATCATCTTCTCCACCTTCTTGCGGTCTGTCTTTGAGTGCAACGTGTCTGTGATGTTGGCCGAGGCGGACGTTACGCCCCCCGCTGTGGCAATGCCGATACCCACCGCTGTGACGATGAGCGATGTGCCGGCCGTGAAGGGCGCCAGGATAAGCCCGGTAATGGTGGTGACTGACCCCACGACACTAGCCATTCCTCCGCCCACACTCGCTGTGACCGTCTTCTTGTGGAAGTTGTCTGCAGAGTCGGCCAAGGAGAGGAGCTCCAGGATACGCTGCTGGAGGGAGGCGCCGCGCTGGTTGAAGAAACGGACGAAGAGACGTGCAGCCATGAAGACTCGGTCTGCGGCTTGTTCCACCACTCTAATATGCAGAATGGAAAAAAAAAGGCAACTATTAATGTGTACCTACTGGTTGAATTCCAAATCCATTATATTCTTTTGTCGGCTTGTTGACCCACAACTGAGAGCGCTAGTTGTATGTGATGCACTTAAAAGAACGTTAGGCCAGGAATATAATTGCCTTTCACTACACGTACTTGTTTATCATCGCTGTCTCGCATAGCTCGGGTTAGTTTTAAGCGTCGTTAGTGCATGACCTCTGAAATTAACGCAACACGTTCGTACACGACAAAATCAGAGTTACCGCACATACCTTATACCAGTGTTTCCCAAACCTTGGTCCTCAAGGCACACTGCCCTACATGTTTTTTTTTTTTTCTACTTTAGCATACCTGATTTCCATTGATGGCCAATTAACAGGCTTTTGCTGCAGTGCAGTTATCTGTATCAGGTATGTTAAAAGTATGGAAAACATGAAACACGTTGGGCAGTGTGTCTTGAGGACCAGGGTTAGGAAACACTGCCTTATACGAAACGGCTGATGTCTTTTTCTGTTGTAATCTGAAAATTAACCAGCTGATCATCTCCTCTGCGGTCACCATGTTCGTTTCGTCTCCCAACAAATCAGTCATTCCATCTGGTCTGAGTTCTGTACTCTGACCCCTAGTGGAACTCTCCAGTCATACATGCAGTACACAAGAAAGTACATCCCCAAGACGCAACCTGCTGCTTGTGTTAACGCAACGTCACGCGAAGTCACAAACAAAGTATATTCCCAGCCTGAAAGTTTTATGGTAGCAGCAGCTGTCCTACAGAAACTTCAGTGGTAGGGAATAGCTTCAACTGTCAAGTTCAATATCTTGTTAGCAGTAAGTAGAAATGCTATAATGTTGAGCTGCTGTGTTTTAGGTATATTCCTCATTTTTGCTATATTATGTTTTAGCAAATGCGTAATTTACAGTGACTCTGGTCAGAATCTGGGACAATTAAAAATAAATTAATTGAGACATTGTTAAAAGAAACCTGTAGTGAGGATATTAAAAACTGCATTTTAAGCAACAACTATTGTTTAAAATTAGACTTCTACAGTTCTTAGTTTTGAATCTCAAAAAATAAAATCCAATATGATCATTTGTTTTGACATACTCTTCAGCATCATCATTCTGGTTTGCTTCATTCCATTCTTCCCATCCTGAGAGACACAGAATATAATTTTTTTTTTCCAATTTCAACTCAAAAGGATATCTATTAGGAAAGCAAAGCTACCTTCAACAGTTTTCCACCACGACAGAAGGCCTTCTTCATCCTGCAAACACACGTTTTATAGTTTTCCCAGGATTTGCCTGATTAGACAAATATAATTCATGATGCGTAGCTCAATAGAAAGACGTACATCCAGAGGGTCCAGTTGTGTTCCTTCACCAGGTACAGGTACTTCAGCCAGCTGCAGTGTTTCAACTTCAACTTCCTCCTAGTCAAGCAGATGACACATTTTAGTCAAAAAAGACCAGTATATTGGCAGTTTAAAAAAATGAAATTATGGCATAGATTATGATGCCCCACTATCTTGGCATCAGCTCAAGGAATTCACTTCCAGAGACGCAGACCCACCGCACTGACACCGTTGAACATCCAGGGAGTGGACATTGAAATAGTGAACTCTTATAGGTACCTGGGCGTTTTTCACTGGAGCCACAACACTCATGCTCTTTATAGGAAGGGTCAGAGCAGACTCTACCTGCCGAGACGCCTGAGGTCATGTAGAGTCCAGGGAGTTAAATACCTACGTCTCTGTGGTGGCTTCAGTAATTTTTTTACAGTGATGAATGTTTGAGCAGCAGTTTATCGACAGCTGAGAGGAAGAGGTTGGATAAACTTATCAGGAAGGCCAGCTCTGTTCTAGGATGCACCCTGGATCGAGTACAGGTGGTGGGAGACAGGACTCGTGAAAGCATCTCTGATGGACAGAGTGTCCCACCCCATGCATGTAAATGTTGCTGAACTGCAGAGCTCCTTCAGTGACCGACTGTTACATCCTAGATGCATGAAGGAGCGATTCCGCAGGTCCTTCCTCCCTGCAGCTGTCAGACTCTACAATCAAAGCTGCTCCCAACAAACAGATGTTTACACCAACTGTTATAATTTGTACATTATTCTGTTCCCATGCTATATATAACTGAAGGAAAGATTTTCTTACTATTTTGTTGCATATTTTTTTAGCTACTTTTTTGTTTGCACATTGTGCTTTTTGTTGTGTTTTATTTCTACTATTTTTCGTACTATTTTTACTACTCGTTTGCGCATTGAGTTCTTTTTTGGCTGCTGTTGCGTCTGAATTTCTCCTCGTGGGACTATTAAAGGATTATTGTATTGAAGCTGTTATAAAAAACATCTCCATCTTTACAACTTCAGGTGTCTAGAGTACCAACCTGAGGTTGTTCCTGACCATCAGACGGCTGATTTGCAGATTCCTGTTGAAAATAGGAAATTAACTAGACTGCAGAACAGATACATTTCACCTTTAAAAAGTACAGAACACAGCCAAAGGTTAATGAATGGTCAAATTAGCTGGTGAGTATAATTGGTTTATTGTTAACCTTACCAGTCCTGATTGATGAGCTGAAACATAACTGTATATGCACCAAAATTTATAAACAGATTGCTATAACAACCATTGGTTTAAGCTAATTTAAAGGCAGGATTAAGACACTTTTCACCAGTCTGTATTTTGTGAGAGGAACGAGTTTACACGACTCAGTTTGAGATAGCTACAGTCTATTTCAGCATAGAACATAAGGACCAATTCTGCGGTAGGCATTAGATGCACCCAATTTCTTGCTATTAAAACACAGTGGAGTGACAGCAAAGCTCAGTGAGAAAGAGCTGATCGCTGGATGTCTGTTTAACAGTTTCTTCAGGAGCAGCTGTACTTGACAATTGATGAAAACCAAAACAACAGTTGATGGGTTCAACCTATTAGAAGTATTCAGATGGTCCTCTGACACTCTACAGAGACCCTCTATTCCATACTTTCTTCAAGCTATACTCAAAGCTGATTTAATTTGTGATCTGTAAATCTATAAATCTTGAAATTCTTGTCACGCGTAGGTGTAAAGTAGATAGCAAAAGATAACAACAATGGCATAGAGGCCAACTTTGCACTTTCCCACTGTTGGTTTTTGCACCAAAAACCACAATGGAGTCAAGAATTTTTTTACATTTTCCTTCCCACATTGGTTTTACTTTGTCCTGAATTAAACTTACATATGACAGAAAACATTTATCCCATCTTTAACCTAGGCAAGGGCATTTTATTTGTATAGCACACTTTCAACAAAAAGGTAATGCAAAGTGCTTTTACATGATTCAGTGGTAAAGAAACTACTCAAACATATGCTACAATCATGGAAAGTAAAAATCACAATTAAGACATAAGGGACTATCTGGTGGTTAAATTTAGCCATTTCAGACGATTGATGACATCTTTGTGTTGGCCACGAGACTGACACCTCATACAACTTACACACAATAGCCTACTTACAGAGATGGTGAAGTTTAAAAACGAAAAAACGTGAAATGCATCATATCACCCTGCCTAACGCCAGCCGATTGCTGGGATACGCTCCAACCCCCCCGCGACCCTGAATTGGATGAAAGCTGTATAGGTAATGGATGGCTGGATGCATCATATTAAGGGAGTGCTTGCAAGTAGGCTGTAAACAATTAGGCTGTCTATTGAGCACATCAGCCACATCTTAAATACGGTGAAAAGCACCATGTGAACTGAAAACGAGTGGCGAGAAAAGAACAAGGAAACCTAACTGGTCACAGGATCAATTATTACTACTGGTACAGTTGGTACTGGAGAGGAGGATGGTCCTCAAAGAGCGATTCGGAGCCAGGATTACGAATAAGAAGAAAAGGGAGGCATGGGTGGAAGTTAGCAGAATCATAAATGCATCTTATCCAGCGGTGTCTCGAACGGCAGAAGACTGAGAAGAAATTGTATTCTCTACACTCCCAGTGTCGGCTCGAGATCGCCGCTTATAAAAAGGATGCTGCTGCAACAGGTAGGCAATGTCCGTCATATTGGCATCCCTGCATATGTTGCATAAACTGGAAGATGTACACGTTTTCTTCTTTGTGCACCCCCGGCATACCTGCGATCGCCATGAAATTGGCGTTAATTCCATGCAGTTGCTGGATATCTAATGGGAAACGAATGAATTGTTAGATAACGTGTGGTCGACAGAGCGCTTTAAGAGTTTGGTGGATTGATCGGCTGATAGATGGTTGTGATATACCCAAGTCGTCCGCGTTGCATAGTTGCATTTTCCCTGTGGCTAAATATTTTAGTTTCGCCAAACATTTAATTTCTGGACTGATCTTGTTACTTTTAGTTGGAGACGTATCGTTTGGTTAATTCCGAATCATCCAGAGTGTCCAACACATTGCGTCTGCCTGCAGACATTTCGGGAGTCTTTGTGAATAGGTCTTAGGGAGTTAGGAGTCCTCTTGACTTCTTTTAAGGACTCCCAGACTTAGGAGCTACTTTTAGGCCTGAAAGTGGTTGTGAATCACTTTTATCTTAAGAAACTAGGAGTCCTAAATTTAAGAGGGACACGCCCACATTTTTTAGGAGTTACTCCTAAATTCGGCAGTTAGGACCTACTTTTAGCCCTAAGATTCTTTATGAATACAGCCGCTGATGAGTAGCTTCTAGCTGTATCAACTGAAGCTGTGTGGTGACTCTTGACAATTACTATTTAGGTACAAAGATAATTACTTCAGTTTTATTTTGATTCTGCTGGATAAAGTTAAGGGATATCCATCGATTGATTTGATTAATAATTCACTTAAGGCTTGGATGGGTACATCACAATGACACCAGGTGACTTTGCTAAGATGATCATCTGCATAGTCATTGGAACTAATCTTATTGTTGTAATATGGGGTAGTGCAAGCATGTACAGTTGTGGCCAAAAGTTTTGAGAATGACACAAATATTAGTTTTCATAAAGTGTGCTGCTAAACTACTTTTAGATCTTTGTTTCAGGTGTTTCTGTGATTTACTGAAATATAATTACAAGCACTTCATACATTTCAAAGGCTTATATTGACAATTACATGACATTTATGCAAAGAGTCAGTGTTTGCAGTGTTGGCCCTTCTTTTTCAGGACCTCTACAATTAAACTGGGCATGCTCTCAATCAATTTCTGGGCCAAATCCTGACTGATAGCAACCCATTCTTTCATAATCACTTATTGGAGTTTGTCAGAATTAGACCACAAGTTCTCAATGGGATTAAGATCTGGGAAGTTTCTAGGCCATGGACCCAAAATTTCAACGTTTTGCTCCCCAAGCCACTTATCACTTTTGCCTTATGGCACGGTGCTCCATCGTGCTGGAAAATGCATTGTTCTTCACCACCTGTTGGTGGATTGTTGGAAGAAGTTGCTGTTGGAGGGTGTTAAGGTACATTTCTTTATTCATGGCAAAATTGTAAGTGATCCCACTCCCTTGGATGAGAAGCAACCCCACACATGAATGGTCTCAGGATGCTTTACTGATGGAATGACACAGGACTGATGGTAGCGCTCATCTTTTCTTCTCAGTAACAGCCTTTTTCCAGATGCCCCAAACAATCAGAAAGAGGCTTCATGGGAGAATATGACTTTGCCCCAGTCCTCAGCAGTCCATTCACTACACTTTCTGCAGATGATCAATCTGTCCCCGATGGGTTTTTTTTTTGGAGAGAAGTGGCTTCTTTGTTGCCCTTCTTGACACCAGGCCATCTTCCAAAAGTATTCGCCTCACTGTGCGTGCAGGTGCGCTCACACCTGCCCTAATAATCTAATGACCAAGCATTTTAACTGTTTTATTGTACCTTTGGCATAGAACTACAAACAAATAGACAGTTATTCACTCAATGTAAAGCTGGAAGTCCAGTGACGTAATATTTCAGGAAAGGTAATAGACAATTGAGAAAAATGAACGGCTTTAAAAATATGACCAAAACAGTATACAAAAATAACTTCGCCACACCTGGGGTGACTAATTTATGCTTTTTCTCAATTTCTACAGAATAAATGCACAATACAATGCATTTAAGAATTTTTATATGTCCCCTTTAAAATAAAAGGAATGTTTGTATATGAAAAATACAGCTTAAACGATGTTTGTAAGAGACAACTACAGCTATACGGATGTCGCCATATTGGAATCCTGACTTATCCAACAACGCTGCTGGAACGCTTTTTACTTTGGCGTGATGTCAAACCCATCTCTGAGTTCCAACTTACGAGGTAAATAGAGCACAACATTATAGTCCAAAATTCCCATCAAGGTTTATTTGGTTTAATGTATGGAATTTAGACTTTTACTCTATATTGGATTTGATTGGGGATGACACTGGTACTGGGTTCTGTACTGAAATACAGATTTAACCACCAACTGTTAGAATCTTCAGTAAATAAGATGGCAATTTCATTGCAGGACCTCGTGGAATAATGTTCAGGAGCTACTGGAGAGTTAGTTTGTCTCAACTGTTGCAAATAAAGTTTTGCATTAATGTTTCTCTTAATAATTTCAGAAGAGAATGATTCCCTTGCAGCTTTCAACCCAGCACTGCTTTAGCCATTCTCAAGATCTTTAGAATTCTAATCACTAGAGCCACCTCTCAAACTTTGTTTCTTCACCTTTCGAAAAACATATTTTGAATGTTAATCCATATTTGTTTTTTGAAGTATCATTATTAATATAGTTCTGCTAAAGATTAACATTTAGCCATCAATTAAAACATGCCAAAAATAGAGAAATTTCAACTTTACCTTGGATCCTGATCCAAAAAATGACTTTGGAAGAATCCTTTTGATAATGAAAGTCTGAAAGATAAAGACATATTTACATGTTAGTTCCTCAACTAGGTTCTGTCATATTGTTGTAAACTCATGTGTTTTATTGGCGGATTTGTCAAAATCTGACAAGTTCCCACTATCAAGTACTTCTGTGTTCCTGTTAATTTTTTCCCCATGCCAAGATGGGAGCCATGTTTCCGCTATTCGAACATATCCTAACACATATTCCTGTTATGTGCTCAGAAGTACATCGGGTCCACTCAGATTGCAAATACGAGATATGTTGGATTGTCTTGAACCAACACCGCAGTGTGTGTGGTGTGTTGCGAGGACAAACGAGCATGCAGCTTTTTGAATGTGATGTATAGCCAATCAGAAAGTGAGCTGACAGGCAGCAATGCACCTCAAAAGAGTTCATATATACGAGTTTCAGCTCACTCGACAGCAGTCCACAAATTCATAGAAACAGATCAGTGAGTAAAACCCTCCCCAAAATAATGCATCTCAATAGCTTTGTTTAAAACGTAGAGCCCGTGCTCCTGCTGTGTCCACTCCTTTACCCAATGCTAGGATTAAATTTTTTTCTCTATCAACTAGTTCAAAGACTATTGCCAAGATCTCATCCTTGGCATCTACATTTACTCTTTTGACTTTAGTTACTTTTTATTCCATGAGGTTGGGTTCTGAGGTTCTGGGCTTGGAATGTTTTAGGTTAAAATCAGTTTGCGTGTAGTGTCTCGTCATTGCTGTGAGGCCAAACACCACACACAGACCGTAGAACCAAAACAGGCATATCTGGGATATTTTATTGCAGTGTTTGAGGTCTGAAACTCTTTTAAATCCTCCTGTGTGAGCCAGGCCTTCGCTGGACCAGCACAACGGGGCCATTTCTGGAGGGAATCAAGTACCAGTCTTGGGGTATGCACTAGGACATGACCCGGTAGAATCACTGGGATGGATTTATCATCTCATGCTTATTTGGTTGCAACTCCGTAGGTAATGGTTTTAATAGACATCAAACAACCAGCATTTGTATAATTGGAAGTTGCTGGTGAAGCAGTTTATAACAATGCAGCAGATAGAAATGCAGCTTCTTCCATTGTCTCATTCTCTGCTGCTGTAAGAACCATTTCATGCTAATCAGTAACGCCACTCACGGGTGAAGCGGTCGCAATATGTGGACGTCTTAGCAAATTCTTTAAGAGGGCCCATTTAGTATGGAGACACGACAGCTGAGAGGACTGGGGCCAGCTGATCAGATGAAGGTCTGGTTATGGTAACATGGCTAATAGGATGTAAGAAAATATTTATATGGCAATATATCACAATGTTTTAGGTCACGCTATTGTATCGATATTCAAGAGCAAAGAATCAATTTTTTGTTTTTAAGAATTAATCAATGGAATTCTGAGACATGACAGTGATTTTGGTAGTAAAATGGAATGTAGGACTGGTAGTTGGCGGCTTTTTTCACCTTCGTTCCAGTGGGTCAACTAGAACAAGTAATAAAACTAGATGTGTTATGGATGAAACAGGTTGGAGTGTTTAGGATGCTGTGACACGTTTTCTACAGTTAAATTCAGTTTTGAAAATCACAATGTATGGTATTACTCATCGTATCGTGATACATATCGTATTGCCAGATTCTTGTCAATACCCATCACTAATGGCTAAGGAGGGGGAGAAAATAAAACAAACAACAAAACAAGTCACCATCAATCACCACCACAACATCTTTAAGCTGACCTTTTTCCTCGGGGCCTCTGTTGGCTGGTTAACCGCCTCGCATGCCGTATCAGCATCTGTGTACCAAATAGTCTGGAGAGTGTATTTGGTTAGGTTAAAAATGGGATCCAATAAATTTAAGCAACATATAAAATGACATAAGGATTAGGCATTAGTGGATCTAAACTTCTAATAAAAATGAGAACTGCTCTCCTGAAAGTCCCAGACATTATCTATAACAGGGGTTCTTCAAATCCAGGCCCTACCAGTTTTAGTTGCATCTCTGTCCCACTTCCTCCTCAGCATGGCAAAGTTCTGCAGAGGCCTGCTAACGAGCCATAATTTGATTCCAGTGTGTTGAACCAGGAAAATAACTAAAACATGCAAGAAATTGACCCTTGAGGCCTGGATTTTGAGATCCCTGATCTATACCCTCATGGATGAAAAAATTATAATTAAATAAAATACACCAGCATCACAGAATATCAACCAGTGTTAAGCCTAGTTAATGATTTTCCGAAAGCAATTTTGCACCCAGACGCAGACGTTTATAGTACTCCTGTCTCTTTCTCTCCATTCTCCATTGCTTTTTCTATGTTGCAAGGTAATTACTGACCAGAACAGCAGGGCTTCTTAACTTTTCATGGCGGGTCTTACCGTTGTAGTGTAGTTTTAGAGCTTTTTCTTCATCTTGTGAATGCATCCCCCCCCCCCCTCAAGGAGCAATGAACGGCAGAAACTACGTTTTGATTAAGCTATAAAGCTTTTTACTAAAAGTGCACAACATAGAATACTCTAAAAAAGCATGTTAACAAATACAGCAGTCCGTGTTGTTTTCCTACACCACCTTGTGCTCAAAATCGCCACAAGCCCAGATTAGATAAATTATCCTTTGAATATAAAGCATGTAGTGGCAAAACGCTGCATTAATTACAGATTATAGCGACTATAGAGTATCATTCTGGTGAAACAATCTCTAGCTGTTGCTGAACTGACCAATCACAGACATACGCTCTGCGTTGATTGAGACAGATGGTTAGAAAATGGAACTAGACTCAGTCTGTCCTTGCGTAGGTGACGAAGGAACCTTGCGTCGATGGATAATGGTGCTGCTATAAACTAGGCTCTACTTCCATCAAGTCAGTAGTTCCCAAACTTTCTACTGGGCCCCCCTTGTTTTATAAGAAAATGTTCATGACCCCACTGTATCTTTCAGAATAACCATTATAAAAATAAATTTGTCATTGAGCATCAGTATCCAATATTACTTTTCAGTGTTTTATTTTTAGATACATTTTTTTTACAAGTGCTTTAAGAACATAAACTACAAGAGGATAGAGATAATTTATGTTAAGAGTTGTTTTGCAAAACTGAGGCCTTCAATCATCACAACTTCTTATTAGGCTACTGGTATGAATCTTCTGTGATGTTATTTTATTTGACAGGTGGAGGTGTGTTTGTATCCTGCATCCGCGAATTCGGTTGACTGAACATTTGTTTTAGGAAAAAAAAAATCCCAGCCAGCAAGTTTTATAAAAAGTAACATTGCGTATGTGCGATCACTGGTCTATTCCTTCAAAAAGATGTTATTTCCCAGTTCAGTGACCCTGGAAAACACAAACACACCTGACATCCATCAGGACTCAGAACAACAACTTTTTGACGTGTCACGTTTTCAAGTAGCTGACTCTGCGGAAAATATCGCTCATTAGCTCAGGACTCAGCTGTTTAGACCCCGCATATGGGGCAAGATGCGCTTTACGCAGCCGTCTGTGCATTCGCTCTTCCAAGTCTCTACATTCTGAGGTACATATCAAAGGCTCAGTTGGAATTAGGGCAGGGATTTCTCGCATTAAATTTATTTTTCTCAGAACGGTGAAGGAAATACCTGAAGGATCACAATCATTTTGGCACAGAATAAAGGAAAAAAATATATATATAAAAGATTCCAGTGAGAGTTTTAGTTTGAAGCCACAGGTATACTGTTCATATTTTTTATTTATAAACTTTTTTTAGCTCAGTTGAACATTTGCAAGGTTTTGATAATAATAATAATAATAATACATTTATTTTATATAGCGCCTTTCAAAACACCCAAGGACACTTCACAAATGAACAATTTAAAACATTGTCAACAATAATAATAGTAATAATAAAAATAAAGTAATAAAAGATAATAATCAAACAAAGCAGAACAACATTGATAAGGTGAGAGTGACTAGATGTCATAGGACCGTCTGAACAGGAGAGTTTTCAGTGTGGATTTAAAAAGTGGAAGAGAGTCGATGGTACGGAGATCAGGGGGGAGAGAGTTCCAGAGGCGGGGGGCGGAGCGGCAGAATGCTCGATGCCCCATAGTGACAAGGCGGGCAGGGGGGACAGAAAGATGGAGGGAAGAGGAGGAGCGGAGTGAGCGAACAGGAGTGGCGATGTGCAGGAGATCAGATATGTATGGGGGGGCCAGATTGTGAAGTGCTTTGAACGTGATGAGGAGTATTTTGAAGTTAATTCTTTGTTTAACTGGAAGCCAAGGGAGTTGTTGTAGAATGGGGGTGATGTGGTGAGAGGAGGGGATCTGGGTGATGATGCGTGCTGCAGAGTTTTGGAGGAGTTGGAGTTTCTGGAGGGATTTGTTGGGAAGGCCAAAAAGTAGGGAGTTACAGTAGTCAATGCGGGAGGTAACAAGGCTGTGGACTAGGATGGCGGTGGTGTGGGGGGTGAGAGACGGGCGAAGACGAGAGATGTTGCGCAGATTAAAGAATGCAGACCGGGTGATGCTATTTATGTGGGAGTGAAAAGAGAGTGTGCTATCGAGGACAACACCCAGACTCTTAACCTGGGGTGAGGGAAGGACAGGCGAGTTGTTGATGGAAATGGAAAAACTGTCAGATTTGGAGAGAGTGTGGGGCGTGCCGACCAGGAGGACTTCTGTTTTGGAACTGTTCAATTTGAGGAAGTTGGAAGAAAACCAAGAATGAATTTCTTGGAGACAGAGGGTAAGGGAAGTTGGGGGGAGTGAAGAAGACGGTTGGGTAGAAAGGTAGAGCTGGGTGTCGTCCGCGTAGCAGTGAAAGTGGATGTTGTGTTTGCGAAAGATGTAACCAATTGGAAGAATGTATATAATGAAAAGGAGGGGCCCCAGGACAGAGCCCTGGGGCACACCAGCAGAAACGGGGAAAGAATTAGATTTAAAAGATTTAAGTTGAACGGATTGTGTGCGGCCAGATAGATATGAGTTGAACCAAGCGAGGGGGGTGTGAGTGATGCCAATAGATGAAAGTCTGTTGAGGAGGGTGTGGTGGGAAATAGTGTCGAATGCTGCTGTGAGGTCAAGAAGGACGAGACTGGACAGTAAACCAGAATCTGAAGCTATGAGGAGGTCGTTGGAGATTTTGAGCAGTGCTGTTTCAGTGCTGTGGAGGGGACGGAACCCGGATTGAAACTGCTCATAGATGTTGTTTGTGATGAGATGCTCATGGAGTTGAGAGGCAACAGACTTTTCGAGAACTTTGGAAATAAAAGGTAAATTTGAGATGGGGCGTAGGTTGCTGAAATCGTTGGGGTCAAAGCCAGATTTTTTTAGGACGGGTGTGACAGAAGCGGTTTTGAGTGCAGGAGGGACAGTTCCAGAAATTAGAGAAGAATGAATGATGTTGGTGATGACTGGAGCGAGGGAAGAGAGGCAGGTTTTGACTAGAGCTGTAGGGAGTGGATCAAATCGACAGGTGGATGATTTGGATTTTTGGACAAGTTTGGAGATGGCTTGGACGGAGGGGAGGATAAAGTTTGAGAATGTAGTAGTGGGGGGTGGTAAGGAAATAGTTGAGTCCATACCAGAGAGAGAAGCTCCCCATGAGGTCAGGTGTTGATGGATGTCAGTGATTTTGGAAAGAAAAAAGGACATGAGTGAGTTGCAGAAGTCAGTGGAATGCAAGTAGTGGGGAAGAGAATCTGGGGTTTTTGTAATAGTGGTGAGGAGAGAGAAGAGAGTTTTTGAGTTGTGCCGATTGGAATTAATTAGATCAGAATAGTAAGCAGATTTGGCTGAGGAGAGACTTTCCTTATACAACATTACATGATTATTATACATTTCTCTATGTACAGTGAGTCCAGTTTTGTTGTATAGCCGTTCCAGTTGTCGTCCTTGGGATTTGAGCTGACGGAGGTCAGGGGTGAACCAGGGTGAAGAGCGGGCGAAGGAGACAGATCTGGTTTTCAGTGGAGCATGGGTATTCAGAAGACTGTGGAGATTGTTGTTGTATTGGGAAACCAGTTCGTCGGGTGAGCAATTGGCATTTGTTATGGGAAAATAAGTAATGTCAGAAGAAAAAGTGTCAATGTTAATATTCTTAATATTACGGAATGAGATGGTGCGAGGGATGACGATTTTGGACAGGGGGAGGTCGATATTAAAGGAAATGAGCATGTGATCAGAGTAAGGGAGTGTAAGAGATTTACAATTAGTGGGAGTGATACCAGAACAGCAGACTAAATCCAAAATATGACCTTTACAATGGGTCGGGAAATTAATAGTTTGTTGCAAACCAAAACTTTCGAGACAGGATAAAAAATCTTTGGAAAGAGTATTGTTGTTATCGTCCACATGAATATTAAAATCACCCAGGACAATTGCATTGTGTGAAAGAGACGAGAGAAGAGCAAGGAGGTGAGAAAAGTCACTAATAAAGTCCTTGTTGTGTTTTGGAGGACGATAGACGGTAGCAACAACTGTAGGAGATGGTCCAGGCAGCAGGGAGGCAGAGTATTCAAAGGAGGAGAACACGGGAGCAGCAGGTACAGGGATGACTTTCCAACTCTCGCGGTGTAACATCGCGAGACCTCCGCCCCGGCGACAAGCACGGGGCATGGCGACGTAAACAAACCCCGGTGCAGCGGACTGGTTGAGAGCGGTGAAGTCATTTGGCTGCTGCCAAGTTTCAGTCAGGCACAAGCAGTCGAGCTTACGGTCCACAAGGAGATCTCTTATTAGATCCCCTTTGCTGGTGAGAGAGCGGATGTTAAGGAGACCGAAGCTGACAGTGGTGGCTTTACTCCTGGCTGCAGCCGACAATGGCAGGCTAACCGGAACAGTGATGTTGACATCCCGGCCAGATTTTCGGGAACGGCGGCGGCGGCGTTTGGTATACCAGATCAATTTTATGGACCGAGACTCGTTCCACTGGAACTTATTGCGTGGTCCTCGGTGAATATATCTCCGACGAGGCTCATACCTTATGTCAGCGGGGATGTCAGGCCCGGATGGTGGCTGCAGAGCGCAGATGTGGCGCCGAAGTTTTAGGAGTTCAGCTGAAGAGTACTGGAGGAGAGCATCAGCTTGTAAGTGGACAATGGACACAACTAGCCAGCCGACAGTTAACCAGCGGATTGTTTGGAGGATCCACATCGTTTTTCAAAGAAGGAAAACCAGGAAAAAATAAGAACCAACGGTCGAGCCAGAGGTCGCAGAGAGGTAGGAATCCGCCAAAACTCTGTTACGGTGTAGGTCACGATCGATCACACCATACAATGTTGTACAGTCTAATTTTTACCTTTAGAGTTCAAAAATAAAAAATAATAACGATATATTAAAATCAATAATTCAAAAAATTCAAATTCAAATTTCCCGGTGAGCAGCGGCGACAGACACGCCAGCGTTCACTCAACCGGAAGTCATCCCAATGATGTAACAAAACCAAAGGGAATATATGCTTTATTATATATTTTTTTCTTTGGCTTGGAAGGAAGTTAATTTAGATGCAGGTTTGGTGATATTTAGGTTCTGCTTTGCGTTCACTGCATTAAGTTAACAGCTGCAGCATGTGATTCTGTCAATGCGACATGCTTAGCATCGTTGCAGGTTGGGCTGTGACCAGGGATCTGAGAAAGATTATCAGACAACCCAAAGTTGGTCTCCATGCGTGTCTGGCCCACCCTCCCGACGTGCAGCTGGTACAGAAAAAAAGTTTGGGTCACTAGCAACACCTCAGTGGTGTGCTACAGCGTCTGTGTCTGGAGCTTATCAGAGCTACACTATGACTCCACGCAGTTTTTTGCTCATTGACTCTCTGTATTCGTTGTCGTGGTTCTTGAGCAGGTGATAAAATAAATGGGTAGTGTTTGAGTCCGTTGTTTGGACCGGGAGTTGGTAAACTTTACAAACAACTGTTGTCTTATCTGTGTCGGTCTTATTTCCAAAGGGCATCGATAAGCATAACTTGACTGTTTTCCTAATCCTACTATTCAGGAACCAGTGCCTAAACCTAACGTGATCCATCTGGTTAACATTTACGAGCAGCAGCCGCCTCGTGTGTTGGTGGAGTCGGAACACATGGGGGGGGGGGGGGGGGGGGGGGGCACACATCAACATAACACCCCTTTTTTTACATAGGAGACACCCAGATAGTGAAAAAAATTAAAACGGTGCATGAGGAGAGAGAAAACCAAAACGCTACTACCAAAACTGGCAGGAAAGTTGGATGAGTTTCAAATAATGTGTTTAATTCAAAGGAAGAGTGTAGAGCAGAGCTGCTCTCCTAGAAGATTACTGATGACATGGAAGGAAATAACTACATGAGTCTGGGTGGTCTTATTGTCATCCAACATTTAAAACTGCATTTCCACATAAATTTTTATCAACTATTCATAAAATAAATTCATGGTAAAATTGCTACATCGTGAAGTATATCGTTATTGGGATATAAAAATTTAGCCATATCGCCCAGCCCTGGTTGCAGGCAAACATCTATTTTTAGATCTGATTAAGTATTTATAGCATCAGTGAGACTACATGACAAATCACCCCCCAGTAACGACTCACATGTCTGTCTATGGCAGCGTCGTCCAAACTTTCAGAGCTGCTGGAGTTCTCACTGTGCACAGCTCGCTCAACCTGTCGAGTAAGAATTCAAAAATCAGCTCCATCAGATAAACGGAACAGCTACACTCAGTATTGACAGGCATTAACTCAGCAAACAAACCTAGTACTAGTACTGTACTGCTTCGGTGTAAAGGTGAAGTTAACAAATTAAAAGACTGTTCAATCCTTTTAGAAAGTAAATAAAGAAATAGATTCATTACACAGAGTAAAATATTTGAAGTCTTTACTTGTAAATTTGTGGATTAGGATTTATAAGACAATGAAAATTCTAAATCATGTGCATTAAAATTTGAAATGTCATACAGCACCCAATCAGAGAAGTAATTTTAATTTGTAAATGTTCTTTATATTAAGGCGTCCACAGTTATGGGGAAGAGTGCAGACTGACAGATATTCAGAAGACAGTTTTCCCACCTTCTCCACAAGGAGCTATAAAAGGTGATTGCTAAAGAAGCTGGTTGTTTCCAGAATTCTGTATCCAAACATATTCATATAAAGCAACAGAAGTGTGATCAGAAACATGTACTGGCAACAGGGATAACCACAGCCTTGAAGATTCTAAAGTAAAGTCTGAACAAGAATTTGGGCCAGCGTCACAAGGTGTGGACAGAGGCTGGAGTCAGCGTATCAACAGCTACAATGTAGGAAGTCGAGCTGGACCGCAGGCTCTAACCCCTGATTGACACCAGGCGGAGAAAAAAAAAAAAAGAAAAGGGGCCATTTCTCCATGGTCAGTAAATTGCTCTTCTCAGATGAAAGTCAAGTTTCCGTTTCATTTGGAATTGAAGTCCGGAGGATGACAGGAGAGGAACAGAATCTATGCTGCTTCAAGTCCGGCTGGACGTTTCTACATTCAGATAATTTAAGGCACCATGTTATCTGCTGGTGTTGATCCTCTGGGTTTTCTGTAATCCATAATCCACAACGTCAACTGGCAGCAAGTTTTGAAGTACTTTATGGTTCTGATGACTAATTTTCCAGCCAGACTTGGCACTCTGCCCACACTGCCAAAGGTACCAAAAGTTGGTTCAGTAAACATGGTGGTACTGGTCTGACCTGATCCCTATATGAGGGAAACCAGAACCAACAACACACATGGTCTGAAGGCTGATATCAAAGCAACCTGGGTTTCCATTACATCTCTTTCAAACAATGAATTTGGGGTTTTTGATAGTTACAAAGCATATTTATTAGTGAAATCTATTTTAAGCTGATATTTCTTATAACTATGTGTAATGAATGTATATAATAGTTTCACTTTCAAAGACTGACAAAATATTGAACTTGTGAACGATACCCAAAATTTGAGGTGCAGCTCTAGATGTAGTTTAATAACCAAACAGAAAAAAGCACATGCTTAAATTATGTTAAACACATAATCAAACGTCATCTGTTGCTTTCGCTGCTATATTTACCTCAATCATATCAGCAAGAACAGATGAGTCAGTCTCACAACTGTCATCTGCCACCTGTGTCAACAATGGATAGTGAAACGTTAGAGAAGGTGGCAGACGTTTGACGCTTTTAGTCTTTTAAATCTGTACCTGTGTACGTGACTTGAAGGGGTTTACTTTCTGCATCATCAATTTAAACACTCCAGGGTTCTACAGGTAAACATAAAATGTTAAAAATAAGAAACATTTGCTCAGAAGTGTTAAAATCCCTTCCTTCGTGGTTATGGGCAAAATTGTTTAATCCAATATGCCTTGACCATTGTCCCCAACTTCCAGCCTCACATCATCACGTTATGAGAGTAGGAGGCAGGATGTCAATGAAAACATTGCTTTATTAATGCAAATAAGTGAAAACGTACAGACTCATTGCATACAGTGATATTTTATCAAGTGTTTATTGCTGTCATTTATGATTATGGCTTAAAACTAATGAAAACCCTAAGATTGTACTGCTTAGAAATTTTTTATATTGCATCAAAAATAAAAAGGATAAAATAAAAAGGACCCTTTTGGATTAAGGACACATACTTGTGGTTCTGCTACTGTAGGTTGTTCAGGAAGTCTAGATCCTAGATCCTAACTCATCAGGCTGGAGGAACTTTAATCTGGACCTTAACCAGCTGGGATTCTGTGCCTCTCCACTCTTGTCCAAGAGTGGAGAGACACACTCCATCAATAAACAGTGCAATCCTTGTTAACCCCAATTTGACCCCAAGGACAAAGACTCTTGCAAATAATGGGGTACAGTTTACACATTCCTTGAAATTGAGACCATTTCAGAAAACATTTTATTTTAACTGCAGTTCATGTTGGGTGACTCCCCCCAGCCCACTGTTTAATGAGCTCTGTTTCACATTATTTTGCAGTTAAACACTTTCCTTTCAATAAACTTTCAATTGACAGATTCTGTTCAAAACTCAACAACCCACTTTTTTTCCAGCAATGATCTCTTGCTGCAAACCCTACTAGTGGACGCCGACTATGCCAATTGAATCAAATGTGACTGTATAAGCCATAATAGTTGATCTCTTATTTGTTCATCTTTTGTAATATTTACATTTCGTGAAAGAATGCTATTTTGAGTTTTCATAAACTGCAAGGCATAATCCCGAAGAGCAGAATTAAACATTCAACAGTGCATCCAAGTCTAAACAATTAGAATACCATTGACAATTTCAGTAATTCAGCTTTTCATTGTGAAACTAATTTATTCATTTGCACCTGTAAATACACCAAGCACCAATTTTGAAAAAGTTGTAAATACACACAATAACACACAGACTGATTTAAAATCTTTATTTTAATTTTGAAGATTCTAACTGACAGCTAAAGAAAGCCCAACATTCAGTATCTCAAAGGCCTTTAAATGGTCTCTCAGCCTAGTTCTGTAGGCTACAAAATCATGGGGAAAACTGTTGACTTGACAGTTGTCCATAAGACAACCCTTGACACTTTCCACAAGGAGAACAAGACACAAGTTAATTGCTAATAAGAGGCTGGCTGCTAACAGAGCTATGTGTCCAAGCAATAGGGATGACTGGTCCCTGGAGAGGATTGGGAAACAAACACAGTTGCCGCTTGAAGCCGCCGCCTATTCCCACCTGTGCGCCGATGTAAAATATTTTCAGTCTAAAATAAATAAATGCACACTAAAATCCCTGATTTTACTCAGCCTCTGTAACTTCCTCACCTCATCTGGTCCGTGTGATCACTTCTAAGTTTAAACTGTTTAAACTAAGAAATACAGAAAGGAGTGGGAATCATACCCTGAATTGAAAGGCTGTTTGAAGCCATTCAATAGCAAGAAGTCATCATATTTTAAAGAACATTAAGCAAATTTGGCCACTACCAGACATTTAATTCAGAATATGACACGATTCAAGGAAAAAAAAAAAAAAAAAAAAAGTAAAGGGGGGATTGGGATGGGTCATCATTGTTATCGTCCACTTACTGTTATCGAGCTGAAGGGCGCCATCAGAGCAACATGGACTCTCACAACACCTGAGCAGTGCCACAGACTGATCAACACCATGCCAAGCCGCATTGCTGCCGTAATCCAAGCCAAAGCAGCCCCAACTAAATATTGAGTGCTGTACATGTTCATAATTTTCAGTTGGCCAACAATTCTAAAAAATCCTTTCTACATTGGTCTTAACGTATAATCTAATTTTCGGATATACTGAATTTGGGACCCTCGTTAGTTCTCAGTTATATCCATCCAAATTAAGAAATATAGCAGTCTGTAATGAATTAAGATAATCTACAAGATTCACTTTTTGAATGGAATTACTGAAATAAAGCAACTTTTTACATGCTATTCCAATTTTATGACCAGCAGCTGTAGTTTGAAATGATGTGTTTGAACACCATCTTGTGGTAATGACAAGTATTAGACTTTTTTTTACTTTTTTTTTTTTATTTTAAACACCAACCTGCTTTTCTGGCATGTTATTGTCCTTTAGGCTTCCACTGCTGGAGGACAGGTCACTGTGCAGAGGCCGAGTGTCCTAGAGAAGGTGAGATGGAAGCCAGAGAAAAGAACAAACTGTATTTAAACAAGTCCCTCTACATATTCCAGTCACACTCATTATTATTAAAAAAATTAAGATACCTTAGGCTGGGAAGATTTGAATAGGTTGACTTTCTGAATCATGCTTGTCGTCACCTCTGGATTCTAAATTATGGAGAAGATTGATTAGAACCTCTTCAACGCACATAGATTACCTGGGAAAAGCAAGAAGGAATACAGCTTACCCGTGTGTCCTGAAGTTCTCCGTCAGGCTCTTGTTTGTTTGAAGGATCACCCTGAGCTTCGCCTTGGGGCACCTTAAAAACACAAATATTTATAGCCATTAGACATGGACCAGTTTTCTGTCAAGATTGGGGATTTTTAGCTCTTACGCTTGCAAAAGTACCCACACAGATTCACATGTAGATTCACACGCATGGTAAATATACACTATTCAGTTCATTTAATTTAGTCTAGGCAATAAGTCTTAGAAATTTGATAGTTCCTGTTTTCAGTTACCTCAACCTATGTAGAGAACATAGCAATAGTAAGAAGACTACGCTTTTGTGGCATGAACGCCAAATTGAACATTTGGACTGGTTTGGTTTTACTTATTAAATTAAGTAAATTAAAGAGCTTTAACCTATACAGAGATGTATTTTGTATAGAGAATATATGAAGGGTAATTTAACATCTTGCCTAAGGACATAATAGGTTATCTAATGGGTTGTCTGAAGCAGGGATACTAAATTAAAGGTTAACAAGCCAGAAGAAATTTCCAGGGCCCAGACATTGTATCAAGACTCGGACCCAATGACCCGTAAAAGCAGCTTTGAACGCCTCACAAATTTCAGGCCCTTCCCTGCGCCTTCCTTAAGCAGCCCAATAAGAAACCAGATTTCATACTCCATTTGTCACTTCTTGGCCAGGTTCATTGTCTTTTCCAAGATTTTCTACCAATGTGCAACGAAAACTATCGGCATAGAACCTTCGTTGGTATGCTTAGAAACAACAGAACAAAGACATACGAGCATGGCTTCAAGAGTATTTTGGAAACCCATAGTTGTTCCTGGGGACGGGGCATACAAACTGAAGGGCAAAAATAACCCAAAGAACATTTGGAATAGAACCATCAACAAGTGCGTCATTCATGATCCTCATTATGGTAGGGAAGGGTTTCATCATCTATATGAATTCAAGACGCCGAGTCTCAACATAAAAAACAGACCTATTCTCTGTTGTTAACAGGAGCATGGGCCGTCAACCTGAACATTCAAGCTTAAGGTTCTATGTAGCTGGACAATAAGATACTAACAGTTTGGTAAAATACTAGCATGCTGACAGTCAAGAGCAGTCCAAGTTGTCTTTGTCACACCGCTAAACAAAAATCTCAATTTTAAAAAAAATAGGTGGACTGATTGTATGTTTGTGTGAAAGACCACGGGCTTCTGTGATATATAATATATAAAATGATAATCATCAAAAACGTGAATGTAACGGGGGCTCTGACACAGCCCTGAGGAACCCCTGTACTGATTAATCAGAGTTCTGATAGGCTGCTGTTGACAACATGCTGCTGTTAATTTGTCAAAAACAGTTGCAGGGAAAACGGTGAGAGATAAAATGATTGCCAACTTGAATTTTTAAGTAAGTAAATGAGACAGAAGATTGTCTGGAGAGAGTAAGGTCACAGAATTATCTGTTAAGGATGTAAAACAAATCTACAGTAAGTACCTGTGCGGAAGACTTGAAGGGGTTCACTTTCTGGATGGCTCTTTTGAACATACCAGGTTTCTGAAAAAAAAACACAGATCAGCCAAAAGTAAACTAGTAACTTGTGACTATTTTCAAGGAACCTGATAAATCAAAGCCTCGTCTGTTTGGAGATCTTTTACTAGCTCAACACAACCAGCTCTGTTTGACCGACATGTTCCTGTTCCAAAATATCTCAGTCAGCTGCTTCAATTTTCCAGTGCTTTAAGTAGAGTCATTGTCGTGACTCATATTTTTTGGGGCTACTTTGTGCAACGGTCTCGTATTGAATATGTTTGTATAGTCCTTGGTTGGTGTTCAGAAAGTAAAAGTCTGTTTTAATTAGCTTGCATGATGGTAAAGATGGGTTTGTCAGTATGGTTTATGGGGCTAAGCTTTTAAGTCGTAAAACTTTTGGCTAAAGTTTATGGCAGGTTGTAAAAGCAAGGATGTTTAGATAAGAAACTGGGAGAAAAGTTTTTAGAGAAGCAGATAGCCATTTAACCATAAATCTTTATAATGAACCTTTGACCCAGAACAGAGACGACCCATTTTCTGACTCCAGGATTCTCTGACAGCAAATCATTGCTCAGACATTGTTTGGAAATGATCGGATTGGAGTAAGATTTCGAGGAGAAGGAACGCCTACAACCCTGGCAGGCCCGGTTGTCTATAAAAGTTTTGACATGAAAAACATTCAATGTTCAGATTTCTTTAAATCTGGACCACAGAGGAACTGACGGGGGCAAAATTCCTCTGTAAAACTGCAATTTGTTAATCTGTTCAAAATAAATAAACTGGAAATTGGCTCCATTTTGTCTCTGCTTGAACATGCATTGAATTACTTATGATAATTATTTAGTTCAACATCATGCAAGCTCTGACAGAATTATTTAGTTGCCCTAAACTTCTTTCAACTAATTTTATTAATCATTTACCCCATTTCACCTCGTGTTACTGAAAGTTCCCAGGTCCAGTGGTCATATAGCATAATTATGGCCCAGCTTATTCACCAACAGGCAATCAATGACTTCCTGGGCTCTTTACAACTCTTGAATGTTTCTACATCTTTGCAATTTTACAAGCAGACAAGTTAATTAGAGTTTTCTTGGGTCAGATTGGATTAAAAAAAACAAAAAAAAAACAGTTAGGGTTATCTGACCAGAAGGAGGACCTCAAACTCAAGTCTTTTAAGCCTCTACCAGGTTTTCACCCAGGATTGAACTACATTTAGTTTCATTCAGTTTAAGAGAAGCATCTCCACAACACACACAGTAGCTGTAGTTTTAGGATTGATACTTTCTGTTCTTACATGTCTGCAAACAAACACACAAACCAGGTTCATGAAGACACAAATGAGCAATTTCAGTGTCCAAGAACCTGATCCCAACCAGATAGAATATTTAAAATTAATATAGGGAGAGACAGCAAGGCAGTCATTCACACCCCAAAATGAGTGTGTGACCTCATAAATAGGGTGCCTAAAAGTAGCAGACAAATAGTGTGCCGATTAACTGATTATTAGCAATGCGATGCATGCCAAATCGATAGCGATTCATAAGTGTTCAAATACTTTTATGTTTTATAATTAAGTGATAGGAACTTAATAAAAGTTCAGCGTGCCTTCAAACCAGAGTAAATGTCATTATGAAACAATCCATTTTGAACACTTATGATTAGTTTTGGGTCAAAAACCCTCAAACACTCCTAAACCTTATGGAGAGGCTTCTCAGAAGAGCTGAAGCTGCTATAGCTGTGGGCCGGCCAAACATCATCTTAAAGCAGTTAGAAGGCAGAGAAGGAACAATCTTTTTGCAATAATCTGCATATAATTCGCGAGAAAAAAAATTGCTTGTTAAATTATTTGTTTCAAAAGTGAGCCTTTGCATAACTATCATATAGTGGATTCAGTAAGTTTTCCAAGAGGCATACTCACTCCTGCTCCTGTTTATGAGTCACTTCAATGGTTAATTCTGATGCCAAATTATCAGGAATACATGCATTGTTCTCAATTTGGTTCAAAATGTTAAATGTTGACACGCAGAGCAGAAAATACAACAAATTAAGAAATGTTCAGAAAAATCATACATAATTATACGTTGAACACATAAGCTGTACGTAGCAGTACACTATTCTGCAGACTTATAGCTACTGTGATGTCTCCTGGTCACATAAAGAATGTATATATTGTCAGGTTCCAACGATGGATTTTATTTAGTTACATTTTCAACAAAACAGCAAGAGTGGCATTTGGCTTTATCAATCAGGTGAACTGTATCTTTGAGTTGAGTTTGACCTTAAGTTTTAGTCTGTCCTTGTTGTTTACGGGAACCACAGACTTGTCACTTCCTCCTCAATTAAAACATGTGTTTGCGAGGAGAAAACTGATTCTAAGTTGAAGGACAAAAACTAGTGTTCAAAAAGAACAAAGTGTTATAGCTCCCAGCCTGAGTTAGATATGGGTGTGATCCTAAATAGGTTATGGGAAAAGGAACCATGAACTGAAACAAAAAGAGCTTGCTTTTAAGGAGATCGCCTTACATTTTAGTCATTTCCTACCTGTGTTGAGTCTGGGCCCCTTTCTTGTTCCAGTGAGTCTGAGGACGGAGCTTTAGGCACCTGTGTGAGAGAACAAGCTCAGTGGAAACTCTGAAACTGGTCAGTCAGACAGGACTGTAATTACCTGGGATGAAGACTTGAACGGGTTCACTTTCTGCATGACTCCTTTCAGCATCCCAGGGTTCTGAAACAGAAGTGACACTGATTGTAATCAAAGATATTAACCCAACCTGATTTAAAGTCCCAATGATGACTTTAAATGGCGGATAGCGTGCTGTTTCCCCTTCAGAAATGGATCTTTCAAACTCTGAAGCAGAAATCATGGTTTTAAAACTAGAAACAGAAAAGAAAAATAGAAAAACAGATGGCAGCCACTACATTATATCCATCTAGACAATACAGTGATAAAAAACCCAATATAAATAATATACTAAGACCGGCATCTAAGCAATTTTTTTCAGTTTTTACATTTCTGACAGTCTTAATATTTCCTGGTAACCTGTTCCACAGTCTTGTTGCTACATACCAAAAGGACTCCTTACCTAAGTTACTCTTAACTCTAAGGGGTACAAAATCAGTAGAGCTGCCCCTAGTGGAATAACTGAACATATCTCACTCTATCAAAGTAATTGGTTAAATATTTGGGGACAGCCCCATACAGGATCTAATGTACCATACACAGGTAAATCTGAGAGACTGTCTTCTACTTTTAACCACCCAATAGTCTCAAAATAAGAAGCGTCAAGATGAACTCTCATGGGAAGGTTCAAACTAGTCCGTATAACCATATTTGGTTATAAGTTTGAAGCTTGACGCCTATGTTTCAGGTGCTTCAAGACACCATTGTACCATGAGCAGCATGCATAGTCAAAATAAGGCTGAAATAGAGCAGTTGCCAGTGCTAGCATTGCTTTCATGTCCCCAAACCTTGAGATTCTGGACAAGAAACATACTTTTTGATTAACCTTGACAAGTACCTTTTGTCTTTGTCCCACTCCAGACATGTGGCAGTCCAACACACAATCAAGGTAACTGAGTCCTTTACAGTAATCTCATTATCTCCAACTAAAACCTTAAAACCAGGGGATGTTTTCAGTTTCATCTTTGACCCAATCAGTATAGCTTCCGTTTTCCCTAGATGAAGCGATAGCCTATTGGCCGACATCCACCCACTTACATTTAATAGTTCTTCACTTAAAGTTCTTTCAACTATATTCTTATCTTTATGCGAAACCAATAATGCTGAATCATCTGCATATAAAAGAAGATGACATGAACATAGAGACTTAAGGTAATTTCCATGGAATTCCATGGAGTGGCATCAGAATTGAGAGGTTATAGGATTCCTCAGTTGTCTTAGGCAAATTTACCAATCAAATACGCTGCAGCAATGGGCTCAGGTTGCATTAGTCTTATTTACCCAGAATGCCCGGCACGTTTGGAGGGGCTCCAGCCTGCTTGCCGTTCACATATGTGAGCAAACCGCACTTCGACCAAGCAGAGAAGTTTTTAGGCAGACCAGAGTTTCCTCTAGTTTTGTCCACATCAGGGTTCAAATGCTCATTTCCAGCTCCCTAAATGAACCAGACTTTCTGGGCAAATGAGGTCAAATTTGATTAAAGCAGGCTAAACAGGGCTGGTGTGGCTGTACCCGCAAAGAAATGACTGGTCCCCATAAAAACTTCTTATGCATTATTTTACCCGTGATAAACAACTGAATTAGAGATGTACATTTACTCACCTGCGTTGAGTCCGTTGCCTGGTCTAGAGATTCAGAGGAAGGGGTTTTACTGACATTTGATGAAGAGGAGGCCTGAGTAGAAGACACAAGTCAAACTTCTGTTAATTAAAGAGCTAATGGTGACACATTAAATGAAAATTGTGTTAGTACCTTTGAAGTAGATTTGAAGGGGTTGATCTTCTGCACAACCCCCATCACCCCCGTTCTCTGCTGTTCCCAGGAAAACACAATAAAACCTCCATAATGTAAAGAAAACAGCTTACTGATTATAGAAAAGGCTTGGAGATGAATGTTACCTCACCTTTGTCTTTGGGTAGAGATCATTTGTGTCCTCTGCATTATCCTAGAAACAACAAAGACTATAAGGTCAAAGGGTTCAACTTCAGAATCAAGTATAAACATTTACCTCCAGGTCTGCATTTGCTTCAGGGTCCAGAGTTTTTAGGCTGTGTCTGATGGGGTTGTCCAGCTCCTAATACATAAAAGAAATAATACAAGATGCCCTGAATAAGCTTAACATAATGACCACTGACGGGTGATGATAAGCAATAAACTCTGGTCATCTTTGCAGAGTGCCAGAGGGTGATGGTGGGGTGCTTTTGACTACAAGTGAACTTTTTGCCCACAAATATTTGCAGTCTGCAGTGGTGACCATCAGGAACAGTGGTGAACCGGGTCAGAGACTGCTGGCCCGTGTTTATCTGATCCAATAAAAAAGCCACTGTAGCTCAAATCTTGTAGAAACACGATCATGGTTCTGATGGAAAGGTGTACACAGGGTATCCTGCAGTTTGTTGCTGCAGACCAGTCAGGGTATCTATATCCTGGGGCTCGTTTTTCGAACGTTGCTTAAAACATCCGAGATCAAATGAGACATCCGAGATGATTTCATCCTGTGAATCATGATTCGGCTAATTGGGTCCTTCTAACACACCTGTTTGTCAATGATTAGTATCGCGGGATTGAGTCATCTGAGATAATTGCGCGTCCATGCGTTAGTTTAAAAGGGGATATGTATCGATAGTAGAAACAATGATTAGCAACGCTGTCATTGGCTGTTGAGCATGGCAAAAGAACGTGCAAAGTTTTTTCTATCAAGCAGAACAAGAGCTTTTAATGGAAGGTTATGCAAATATGAGAATATCATCAAAACGACAGGAAACGCCTCAAAGTCTGCAAAAGCCAGGAGAGAGGGCTGGCAAAAAGTAGCAGACAAATTAAATGCGTAAGTGCTGTCCATGGTAGATGTTTCTATTACCTTCCACAGTGTGTATTTCTGCATTGTAATAATTTCATATGACCCACCCATTTCATATGACCCACTAGAACATGAGAACAAGTAAAAGTGAAATACAAGAATATTCTACAAAATGGTAGCCTTTTATTTGTTATACCGTCTTTATTTTAAAAAGCCACTTTTAACCTTTTTTTTCTTTTTAAAAAAACCCATCGTTTAAATAATGTGCATAGATGTGACTCTCTGAAAATTCTTGAGTCATGCACAGATCCTGGCCATTTTGCTTCCACATTGGTTATGTGGAACATAGCATCGCACACCATCTAAGAGATTATATTCAGTCAACTGCTTACTTTTTGATCCATTCCCCCCTTTTTATCTTTTTTTTCTTTCTTTTAAAATGTTTTTTTAATATTATCTACTAATTGGAATATTTGTAACTTTACCTGCACATTTATACTGTGAACCCCCTTTCTGTTCACGAAATCTCCATTGGGGCCTGGTGGGGCCTTGATGTGGATGTGCGTGCAATCTATGGCACCAATCATGTTAGGGAAGCCTGAAGGACACACACTGTTAGTCATACTTTTTGGCATGGTCATGATTGCATGTCATTAACATCTATAAATGTACCTGCAATAGCAAAAAAAATCTCCTTTACCACCTGGGGTCTTAAGTGGCTCGGAAATACCACAAATACCCTTAAAAACCGCTTGAGTGCCAGGTAAACTGTGCGAATTTGCCACTCGCAAAGTATCTCAGCGCAATGCACACAGTCTGTGCAGTGGTCAAAGCCCAACTCCTCCTCGTTGAACACTTAATGTGTGGCTCCAACAAATTAATGATGTAAATAACACCCTCAAGGGAAAAACCATATCTCTCAAAAATGACACTTTTGCGCTGCGCCAAAGGATCCTGTCTATCCCTCAATACGCAATAAATTCGAAAGGCTCTGCGAATTATTCTTGTGCCTTCCGCAACAGGTTGCTGTCTTAAAAATGGACAAGACATGGCTGCAACAGACTTCACTGTCTCTTCCGCTTATAAAGCCACGATCTAACCCTGTTTACATGAAATAAGCAAGTCCAGGATGAGCGTCGAAGAACCAAACAATCCAAGATCATGCCAAATCGTCAACAATCAAATCCAGCTAACTGAGTTAGCGACGTACAAAGAACGAGCCCCTGATCTCCGTCCACTCCCTAAAGGTACAAACAAGTGATCAGCTGTGTTAGATCAAGGAGACATCAAAAAGCTGCACGACACCAACTCGAGACCCAGAATTGGACAACCTTGCTTTAGTTGCCATATGGATTGGCGGGGTTGATGCGTGTTGTTGTGGAACACATGGCAACAGATTGCACCATGGGAAGAAGGCCAGCCAACAAAGGCGGTGTAATGATTTGGGCAATGTTCAGCAAGGACATGCAGATGTGCTCCAACCTAGGCATTTTTTTTGTGTTCACAACATGCACCTTTCATGTAGAGAATCTCATTCCAGAGAATAAATCTAGAATGGCACATAGTAGAGGGCAATATAAACGGTATTAGGTAGAAATTATGTAAATTTAGCCATAGGTATAGATTCTGATTATACCGCAGTCATGCATTTTGATATCATTAAGCTGTGCTTACATACTTTGTAATCAGATACCCAAGGATACTGATGTTGCGTTTCTCTGCACACTAGATATTGAAAGTTTATAGTTTGCCGTTTGAAAAAGAAACCTGTTGAACTGGAAGCATTTTAAAATCAAATATACACAGTTTCTTTGCGTGCGATATCAAATGTATAAGTAACCAGAAAAGCTGACAATTTTGAACATTTTCATAATGTTTAGCTTTTATTTAATTTAAAATATCTTCATCTTTATATTGCGAGAATTTGTGTTGGTTTGGTAAAATAATTGATTTCCTTTAATGTCTTTGCACACTAAATGCTTTTTCAATTGCATTCTACAACTTTTAGAATTTATATACACATATATGAATTTATATACACGTAAATATATATATATATATATTCCACATTTTAAGTATCTGTTCATGGTATTGGCCCCGATATTAGTATCGGTGCATCATTTTATATATATATATATATATATATATATATACTACAGACCAAAAGTTTGGACACACCTTCTCATTCAGTGAGTTTTCTTTCTTTTCATGACTTTTACATTGTAGATTCTCACTAAAGGCATCGAAACTATGAATGAACACATATGGATTGATGTAGTACTCTTACAAAAAAGTGTGAAATAACCTGGCCTCCAAAGTCACCGGACCTGAACCCAATGGAGATGATTTGGGGTGAGCTGAACCGCAGAGTGAAGGCAAAAGGGCCAACAAGTACTAAGCATCTCTGGGAACTCCTTCAAGACTGTTGGAAAACCATTTCTGGTGACTGCTCTGATTACTGCTTTGCATTCTCTTGAGCTTCAACAGGTAAAGGGTGGCTACTTTGAGGAATCTAAAATATAACACACGTATTCTGATATTTCACCCTTTTTGTTTAAGTACATACAGTATTTCCATACATTATGTGTTCATTCATAGTTTTGATTACATTAATTGAGACTTTGCAATGTAGTCATGAATAATAAAGAAAACTCATTGAATGAGAAGGTGTGTCCAAACGTTTGGTCTGTACTGTAAATATAGCCCTAAGGGCACATGAATGATTTAAAGGAACATAACAGAAGAGTCCAGAACAAATTAATGCAATCCATTGCATGGCATCAAGCAATGGATCTGCTACCAGAGGTCAGATACCATAGTGGTATTTGCAGCAACAAATGTTTAGTGTTAGGGTGGTCATAATATTATGCCCGAACGGGCAGAAATAGGTGTACCGTTTTTTGCACGTTCTCACCTCCTTAGTGGGTCTTGGTGGAACCACAGGAGTCTGGGCAGCTGGGCCCTTCTCTCTTCTGAACATGTTCATGGTGCTGCAACACAACACTGCATGATTAACATTAGGCAAATCCACACAGTTCTTTTTCTTCCACCTCTGGGTTCATGACAGACACGGACACATTTAAATACAGTGATACTAAAAAACCTAAAACTTCCAACTAAATACAGAAAGCACCGGGGGGAAGTTACTTGGGGGGTTTGTAGGGGGTTGAACGATCTAGCTGAGTGATAACGTCGTGCTGTAACTTTCTGCTAAAACAAACAAAAACTCTGAGGAAGTCTGAGATGAGCGTCTGTAGCTACCAGGACTTCCCCCCCCCCAACCTGCTTCCGCAGCGCCCTTTATATATTCTATCCGGAGGAATGCAGAGGCAACACAGACACAAAACGCAGCCAGCAAAAAGAGCCTACCTCAGCCGCGCGGCCACGCAAACAGAAGTTCATAAAAGCCGGCTTATGGGCAAAAACAACACGAACGAGTCTGGCTCTGCCCTTCGCTTCCTGCTTCCAAAACCTCCTCCCAGAAATAAAGAAGACAAACCGGTTTCCCCCCCCCAAAAAAAAAAATAAAAACATAAGGCGGACCCAAACAAGAGTCACGTTACCGACCGGAGCAACTATAAAGTCAAGTTTCAGCCGCGTGAAGGTTGACTGTCAGCAGGTCACCACGCCCACTCTGCTCAGCTGTTCAGACTAATCAGCGCTTTTATAAGGCTCACCTTTAGGGGGCGTGGTCTATTCTTCCACCCTGAGTTGAATTTAATCTGAATTACTAGTGGGTAAATCAATTTTCAGTCTCTGACTAACCAAGTAGCAGTGTTATTTTATAGGAATGTAAGTGTTAGACCTTCAATAGTTGCATGATTACGGAGTGAGTGGAAAATGTAACAGATTTTAGGTTTAATTAAGAGAGACAAAACTCATAAGTGTGGGATGCATCTTCTTTCCTGCATGTCCCGGACAACATTCTTACATCTCGATCTCACCTGGGACTTTCAATCCCCAGTATTGATCTAAAACGATCCCATTGTAGCTCGGTATGTTTAGGGTCATTGCTCTGAAGGATGAATCTAAAATCCTCTGCTGCTCCAAACGTGTTTTCTTCCATAATAGTCTGGTGTTATGATGAAAGTTTTTACCATGAGAGATTTGTGTGTCTGGACAGATATGGTTTGGTTGTGACGGTAGTGACGGTTTACATGTAATCTGGATTACATAATCAGATTACAAAAATCAAGTCACTATAATCAGACCAGATTACAACACAAAAATGGCGTAATCAGACTACAGTTATTGTTGGGGATTACAAGGTTATATTTTATCATGAAAACATAACTTGTTTATGAAAGTGTGACTTAATTTTTCCGTACCCTTTGTTTAATGAGTTTTGAACATTTTAATGTGTTGAGGAAATAAAAAAAATGTTGAAAAAAATATATAAATATGTTTATAGACTTATTTAAACTTACTTAAACTGATTCTTATTTACAGATTTATTGAGATTTTAAAAGACATGTTGTAGATATAAGAAATATTCAGAGAGAAATATGAGAAAAGATAGAAAACTATTTTAGGAATGTTTTTAGTTGTAAACATTTAATGTGATGTGAGAAAAGAGTTAAACAAGTTAATAAGGGGATATTTTCTGAAAAACGGATAGTCACAGCAAAGACTTTCTAAGAGAGCAACTACTTACTAATACATATAAAGTTTTTAGTTCATTCACAAAGGAAAGCTTTACTGAGAGCAAAAGGTTTTCGTAGATGTAATGAAATAAAAATGTAATTTATTGATCAATTCTGTTACCGTCTTTTACTTAAGGTGCATATTTATTGAACCTGAAAGTAATCAGATTACATGTTTTTGGTAATCCAACTGATTACGTTACTGATTACAAAAATTGCTATGTAATTTGTAGTCAGTAATGAATTATATTTCAAAGTAAATCTGACAACCCTGTATGTAACACTAGTATTTACTCCACACATCTTACATCTGAGACACTAAATTAAATCCAGAAGTGGACTCCACCCAGTTAAACTTCGTACTGTTGCAGTTTTTTTTTACTCAGGCATTTCCAGGTGAAGGAGGTGAATCACATGCACGCATCCCGTTTGAACCATTTATCCTGCTATTAGCAGCAAACACTTCCCATAAATCCAAATAAACTACAATAACATTCATTGGTGCACATAAAGAAATGTAAAAATCAACTTGTGAGGCATTATGAAAACTAAGATATTACACTATTTTAAATAAAGGACCCAAACAGGCATTGTGCTGTTCTAATAGATTTGAAAGTTAGGCTCATATTTTGTACCAGTATTTCTTTTCCAAATTTACATTCCATTATGAAGAGTTATGTATGTGACACACATGATCAGCAAAGCAATTAATTTTGAATAAAACAGACATTTTACCTCCAGGTAAAAATGTGCAGATAGGTCATTTATTAATGGGTTATCAAGTATATGAACACATTTGAATATAGTATAACAGAGCAGTTAAAAATATGTACAAATCCATTTAATTCATGTTAAAAATGCGACCAAAAAATATGAGCAAAGGCGTTAGCATTATATTGGAAGTGGCTTATAAAAGCTAGGTGTTCAAAATATTAAAGAATGTCTACACTTTAGTGTTTTTAGAAACCCTTAGTAAAGTACCAGTAGATTATTCAGTACAAACAATAAAATAATGTGACTTTGGTAGGATTGTCATGCAACATCCTCTGCAATCATTCAAAAATAAAAACAGCATCAATGTGAGTTCAAACTTTTGCCAGAACTACTGACTGAATAAACTCGACAGCTTAACCAGTTAACTCAGTCACTTCCTATACCGTTCTAAATCACAAGATAAAATACAAATAATATTTCAAAGAAACAGCTTTAAGTTAACTGACAAATTCATGAACATTATACGTTTTTTTTACAGTTTAAAAGCTTAAAACCAAGTGTAATTTACAGTCAAAGGTTCTTTAACCTGCATCAGTAACATCCTGGTATGATCCATCACCCATTTGGTTCTCAGTAATTAATATTCAATCAATACATTCCTTTGTTTAACGTGTTTAGACATTATTTGTCAGGATTTGTGTCATGAAATCTTTAATAAAGAATCTATTCTAATGTAAGGTGCAGCAAACTAAGTCAATACCAACAAAGTAAACCCACTGACATTTATACAGAAAAGGTTGATCCACCTCAGAAATAAAGGGTGATTAAAACACACAGAGTTCTTGTTCCAAGTGTTTCTAAACAAACAAAAAAAAAATGTGCAGGATTGAAACTTTAAACACAAGTTAGCACTTCTGACACAATCCCAACAAAAATGATCATCAGCTTCACAAAGATGGAATATTTTACCCAACATGGAAGAGAAGAGATAAGCTACAAATACCAGTGTTCAACAACGCTGCAGTTCTCCATTTCAGCCAGCAGATGTCCGGGGTGAGCTATACTCAGCGTGAACATGCAGGTCGATCACACCTGTCCTGTAGCTTCCTGAAGCTCCTCTCTGATGGTATTCAGCTCCACGATGCAGTCATTCAGCTCAGTGGCCACCTTTCTTATTTCTGCAACAATCTCCTTCTTGCAGCTTTTCTTAAACTCTCTGGTTTCCTTGACGAAGTAATTGTCCATACCTTTGAAGAGGTTTTGCAGGGAGCCCACAGCATCGTCGGTTATCGCTGTCGCTTTCATCACAGGTGAGTCCACGATGCTGATCATCTGGACTGCCTTGCGAACTTCCCAGTCCTGTGAATAGTGCTGGGTGCCGGACCGGAGGAAAGGGTGGCCGCGCAGTCGGTACAAGCCCTGGTTGACGAAGTGGAGGATGTTTGAAATCTCCAGCAATCGGTCTTCATACTCCTGCAGTAGCACCTCGATCTAATGAAGGACAGAAGAAACGGTAACAGAATGAGTATCACACACGGACGCCCCAACGGTCATCCTCATGTCTTATTCAATCAAAAACCTGCGTTACCTTCTTGCGGTCGTTCTTGCTGTGCACGTTATCAGAGATGGCTGCAGAGGCAGACGTGATCCCACCGGCTGTTGCCACCCCCACCCCCACAGCTGTAACTAGCAGAGAGGCTCCAAAGGTGAAAGGAGCCAGAGCCAAGCCCGTGATGGCGGTCACGGTGCCCACCGCGGTGGTAGTGCCCCCGCTGATGCCGGCGATCTTGGCTTTGTGGTGGAACTCGCTGATGTCGTCGGCGAGGGCGTGGAGTGAGATGATGGCCTCCCACAGGACCTCGGCTTGCTCGGTGAACACCTTGTTGAAGAGACGCAGGCCGCGCTCGACCTTCTCTGCCAAATTGGCGAATGACCTGCAACCGAAGCGAGATTTTAGAAGCTCTTAATTTACTTCAACAAAGCTGTTCTCTGTAGGTTGTTCTAATATATGCAGCCAAAGTGGCCCGTTTTGCTGTAGAAAGAGCAGGTTCTAGTTCCTCTGGGCACAGGGCAGAGCGTTGGTTACTTTGTGAACAGTAACCAATCCGACAACATTCAAATCTCTATAAGCTTCTGTGCTAATCCACATAGCAGATTCCAGCTGCTGTAAATTTATCTTTGTACTTCGTTATTCATAATCCAATGTCAATAATAATTAAACGACAGGTCAATCAAATCTTTTTGTCAAATGCAGGGTGTTGAAATTCTTTGATATTTAGATTACAATATGCTACAGCTTGTGTATGGGGCTAATAGTATAATGTTGCTAGCAAACATTCAGAAAAACTTTAATGGTTTCAAAAATAAGATAAAATTATGGTTAAAATATAATCAATCATGTACCCATAAATCATAATCTCAAAAGGGAAGGGGAAAAAAGAAAAGAGCGGGAGGAAAAAAAAATAAAAAGAATTATTTAACTTTTTTTTGTTGCATTTTCTGTTTTATTTCAACATTGAATTTCTCTTGTGTTTTATTCTGTTTCTAATAGTGTGAAATCTTAGTGCTGCTACTTTTTTTTGCTGCTCTTGTGTTTTATTGTGTCTCTAACAATGTGACATTTTATGGCTGTCTGAAAGATTATTTGTTGATGTTTTATGGCTTGTTGGATTATTTGTATGTTTTGCTAGGGACTACAGATGAAATTTAGCTTGCAGCTAATTCTGGTATGGCCGAGTGCCATGCCTTGTCCCTTTTAAATAAAATTAAAAAATAAAATTAAAAAACAAAAAAAAGTCGGTACAATCTGAAAGGAACAGATGTCTTAACGAAACCAAGAACCAAAGTAATGGAACGGCACCGTATCAGTAAAAAAGGAGCTAATTTGTGGAACACAGTTCACAGAGAAATAAAAGAATCAAACAGTATTGTGGCATTTAACAAACAAATGAAAACTACAATATTAAATACACATAACTTAGAATTGAAAAGAAATCGTTAGAAGTTATTTGATGGTTTTTGTATTTTGAACGTGTGGGGAAAAATTTACATATGTCCTTCATGTAAAGATCTGTAACATATTATAAAAATATATTGGAAAAACTGTTGTATGTGGAAAATTGTAGAAAAGCAACATTGAGTGCAAGTGTGTCCTTAAGTAATAAGGGGCAGGTGTAATAAGATTAACTTTTCTGCTCCTTTTAAGTCAAGCTATATTTATTTCAGTTTGTTTTGACCCATTATATTTGACTTTTGAATGAAATATAAAAAGAAACTGATGGTGAGCGCACTGTTTGATAACTGCATGTTTGGCACACACTGGCTTCTGGTAAAATGCATTGAATAAATGTGTTGTGAATTGGCACCATGTCAAACTGAATTAAAATTACAAATTAAACAATGTTTCAAATGCATCTCAAGATAACCAATCAGTTGACACAGAATGACTGCAGGTAAAAACCAAATGGGCGCACTTTGACTCGTCCTCTTTGAGGGCTGCATCCTCTTCATCTGATGGCAGTTCATCCCATTCTGAAACACACAGACAGGTGGAAAAACATTCAGTGCATCTCATTTGTTTGATTTAGGAATTGGATCAGAGTTTTACTCACTTTCTACTGTGTACCACCACTCCAATAAACTGTCCGTGTCCTAAAGAGAGAAACAATGATTTCCTGTTTCATGTATTATTCTGAAGCAATGATTGATTAATACTCTGATATTGGCAGACATAACCTAGCTGTATGTTGCTCATAGTAGCTAAAATTACAAGTGAACCACCTACCCTCCCATCGCACAGTCCTTTGATAACAAACCCTGATCGTGTCCATTTATGTCCCTCGAGTTTACCTGCTTTAAGCGATGCTTCGTAGTAGGACAAGGGAATATTGATCAGGAAATGGTATGTCGGGGTATCTCACCTATGGTAAAAGGTCTTTTACTTTTTAAAAGTATCCCAGGGGAATGGTAAGGGTCGGAGATGTTTAATCTTTTAAATTTCCCGGTATATACAATAATAAAATGGGACGTAAACTCAGACGGTGCAAAATCCCAGCCTGCTGCATTCATTTTGATCATCTTCCTGCCTGCCAGCATCGCATGTCACGTTACGTCCGGAACTCTATATAGAAACATTCGACCGTTCTTATTTGAATGTGTAAATCCTTAGTCGGGGACACCCCTAAAAATCTGTTTGATGATCTGAAACATTGAAGTGTGATAAAAATAAAATAAAAGCAAAACTGAAGCTTATCACACAAGTATACATTAAAGTCGTTCGAAAAAACAAACCAAGGAAACTGACCCCTTGTTCTTCATCATCATCATCCTCCTCATCCTCCTCCTCTTCTGCTCCAGCCACAGCTTGCTCGTCCATCTGAGCAGCCTGCCAGGCCGCCTGAATAAGGGAGGATGAATAAGTCAGCAAGTGTTTGTAGCATGCTTTACGGTTTTTTTTACCCCTTAGTCATTAAAGTCCTTAGTTCTTCACTAGGGTTTTTATTCACATGAAACTGTTTGAAGCAGTTTGTGCGTCAGCAAAGAAAGCATGCGGCTAAACCAGACCAGCAGCATGCTGCTGGCATGTGCCGATGAGCCATTGGGAAGAGAAAACAGGCAAAAACAGCAGCTCATGATTCCATTGGATTAGTCAGCTAACATCAGAGTTTAATGGATTAATGATGCCAGTGTGTCTGTATCAATGCTTCCTAATCTCTTCGTTACAGTAAACATCATCGTGACTGAAGTTTGAGATTATGTAACAATATAAACTTTAACATTCAAAGCATTTCTTAGGAAATATATAGGTTTTCTTCATAGTTCTGTCTTCTTCTGGTTGTGTCATGAAAGCAAAGATTCCAAAACAAAAAGAGTGATATGTTCAGAGTAGGTGGAAAGTTTTAAAGCTGATAATCAGCAGCTAAAGATGATCAGCACTGTTGGCACACAACCATCACATGACAGTGACTGCTAAAAAAAGAATGAAGTAGTAAAAAGATAAGAGTACAGTCACACAGAAGTATTCATAACACTGGAACTTTTCCACATGGTCATTGTACAAAGGTTTTTGTTTTTTTTGTTTTTGCTGTAGACAAACCCAATGAAGAGCTTAATTGTGACATATGGAAACTGATGGTTTAAACAAAGTAATCCTCAAGAAGGGCTGATTAAACCATCACTCCTACTTCACAGCTCCACACTATTCATAAAACTCTTTCTACAACAGCATGTTTGTAACGTGGCAAATCTGAATTAAGTTCAAGCATGCTTTAACTAAGAAGTGGGGTGGGTTGCTTCCATGTGTGGCATTTTAGAGTCTGTTCTACTTACAGTATAATCAGAAAACTACTAATGTCACCAAAACCTGTTTTATTTCAGTGCTTTAAACTAATGCCTAGCTGAACAGATGCAGAATTACCTTAGCAGCCTCTGAGAGGTGTTCATCAGATGCAGCTTCTGATCGCTTCTTGGCCTTTTTGCTCTGTTAAGAAACAGTTAAGCCTGAGAATGTTGCACAGATTCATTAATCTGGAATGATTTGTCTGGTAAACACACTTACCTTGCGCTTGTATTTTTGGGGAACTTTAAATTTGAGATGCTTTTTCTATTGAAAAAAAAAAAAAAAATTTTTTTTTTGAGAGGTTAAAAAAAAACAAAAAAAAACACTTGAGTCTAGAATAAAGTGAGTGCAAATAAAGAGTACCATTTTGATCATCTCAATCTCATCTGGATCTTCAACCTCCTCCTCAAGCATCTTCAGATCTTTTTTGGTCATTTCGTCATCAGAAGCTTCCTGCAAAGATACCAGTAATAAGGTCACATGAATAAAGTCTGCAGCATATTTGTATGCTAATCATTGGAAATAAACTCAAGTAAGCCACTTGCCTCATTCGTTCCGTACGATGACTTTGATTTACGTGATAGAGGAACTTTACGTTTGGACTTTTTCTGCAAGAAACATCATTTTGTAATGTAATATTTAGTATTTAAAATGGCAAGTACTAAGAAGCCAAGCATGTTAATAGATTTCAGTTAAGGCAAATATCCATTCTCATTTTGCTGTATTTCTCAGTGTGTTTCAAAGCAAAAAAGAAAAGAAAATGTACATGTTTCCGGTCTTTAGTTCCTTCAACGTCGTAGTCTCCCTTTAGACTTGGTGAGTAACGTTGAGACCGCTGCTGCTCCTCTTCCTCCATGATAGCAGCCTGATTGACACATTTAAGAAGATTCTCATGTAGTCTACATAAACCACAAACACTGAATGGCATCTTGCCGATAAAGATGCATTACCTTAGCTGAGTGAAGACTGAAGGCTTCCATTTCGTCGAGCTCTTTAAAATCCTCATCCTAAACAAAACAAAGATAGCATGAAGTTAATGGAAGAATTAAAGGTGCTACGCAGAACAATAATGGTGAACTTTCCTCACTATAAACCATAACGCTCTCCACACTATGCCTCATAAAAGGAATTAGGTTTGGTTGATACACAAATACATTGCACCTTATTCAGTTTTAAGTAAAATAACCAACCATCCTGTTTTTTATATTTAGGACCACGACATGCAAAAATGCTTTTTCATTTTTTTCCCCATCAATAAAAATCATCATTGCACCTTGCAAATAGTAGTGATCTTTCTAATCTTTTTAAATAACGGTACAACCCCAAACTTGACATCATTAGTTTTTTTGTGTGTGTGTTTTTTTTTAAGAAAAATAATCTGAAATGTGTGACATGCATATGATTTTAGCTCCCCTAAGTCAGTACATTTGATCACGTTCAGGTACAGTTACAGCTGTAATGCTTGTGGGGCATCTACCAGCTTTCTACATTTAGGGACTGACCTTTTTTACCAGTAGTCCATCAGTATAGCAGTAATCGTCTAGCAATATAGACTACTGGTATATCTCAACCCCCTGAGCTTGGAGGAGAAGAAGTTCAGCTATGGCCTTGACTGCATTAATGTAAACTCATTGCTGCTCTGGCTGTATATTTAGGGCTGGGATTCTTCTGGAAGGAGGAACACCAGAAATGTAGTCCTCTGCAGCCTGTAGCAAGTATTACTAAAGCACCGCCCTGTATTTAGCGCCATCCATCATCCCATCAATTTGCACCAGCTTCCCCGTTCGTGCTGAAGAAAAGCATCCCCACAGCATGATGCTGTCACAGCATGATTGCAACAGCAACCTATTTTTACCAATGGTAACTATTGGCACCTCAACAATGGAACAAATGGGAGAAACTACTCCCCAATTAAAAAAAAAAAACGTATGTTTACGTTAAATTTATTTTTAGGTCGACAAAAGTCTGTTAACTGTACTTATTTTTCTAAAGGCGAGGTATTATGCAAAATTTACTTGTTGATTGTCAACATGTCATACTCATTAAAAACATGCTGTTAGGGAAAAATAATAATGTTGTATTATTGTTTTCTTACGATGTCTTTCCTTTATCACATAGTTCAAAATGTACTTTTTAAATGTCATTTGGTTTCAAACATATGTTCCTTTGTATGACACCCTGTTCTTTTAAGATGCTAATGAAGTTTGACTGAATAAAATGAGACTGCAGGGGGATGAGCCTTTGGATCAGGAGATGGAGCTGTGAGACCCGGAGACAGAGCTGTGAGACTGACTGAGAAGCTGAGAGGAGAACAGACACGGTCCTCCTGGTCTCCCGCTGCAAAACTTTATTCTATCTCCCTCTGCAGAGCTCATTTAACTTCCATTTCTCTCCGACCCCTGTGTGTGATTCTTTCTAGGTCTATTTTTTACCCTAACACATGCCTAAATGGTAAATGTTAATGGTAAATGGAACTTATATAGCGCTTTTCTAGTCATACTGACCCCTCGATGCGCTTTACATTGAAGCCCCATTCACCCATTCACACTCACATTCATACCCCGACAGCCAACATGGCTTGGTAGGACGATGTTTTTGGGGTTAAGTGCCTTGCCCAGGAGCACATCGACATGTGCAACTCCAACCCTCAAATTGCAAGCCAACTCTACTCTACCACTGAGCCACAGTCGCCACTCCCTCCCAAGCCTGAAGAGTTGCTTTGACTCATCCACTCATCTTTGATCCACCTTTAAATTTTGGCTGGTAGTAATTTTTTTTTTTGGGGGGGGGGGGGGTTACCTGCTCCTGTAAAGCCACTATTACACACCTGATGCAGCTTTGCATCTTCTGTGCTAATCGATCTCTCCTTCAACACGGTTTGCTTTTTTCAATCAAAAAAATGTCTCAATCAAAGAAATGTATATTGGGATGCCAAAAAGATGGGCCTCTTTATAAGATTCCAAAGGATGACATGGTTCGTGAAAGATGGTTGGACTTTTTCTTTGGAAACAACCCTAGGCCCAAAACGAGTTGCTATGTTTGCACAAATCACTTTACAGAGGACTGCTTTCTGAACAAAAACCTTTTTGATAGTGGACTAACAAGCAGATGGTCACTAAAAACCAATGTAGTCCTAACCATGACTCCATGCACATGTGATGATGCCAGGAATACAAAATACGGTAGGGCGAATGTCAGAGGGTAGGGGGGTCTAGGCAGTGAATATCAGGCCGTTAAATATGGAAATTACAAGAGGGCAAATTTCTGTAATAGTGGATTTGGATATATAAAGGATCTTTAAACAAACTTAAGGCAACAGTTTTATTTGAGTGTGCTATAGAATGGTACCATGTTCATTTAAGGAAGCATAATACCCCTCTCTTTAACTGACAAGCAAAAAATTAATTTGAAATGATTTCTAAATTTTAGACCCATCTCCTTATCCTCAAACTCCAACCTCATTGCACTGAAGCACATATTTTAGACAACCACAACATGAGAGAACACTAGGAAGGGGAGGGTCGGAATCTTCTATGCATCAGTGGGACCACAGCTGTAGGTCAGCGTGTCTTACCACCTTCTGTACAGAGTGGGAGGGAGTATAATGGAGTGAGGCGAGTGCACTGAGATAAGGGAATGTGTGCGTGTACAATTGCAAGATCGGCTGTTTGTGTGCACCAGTAATCACTAGAAGCCCTTCATCTCTTTAGCTTTAGTTCCATGAGAGTAGCAGTGGGGAGGGTGGACAGGGAGCTTCTGTCAGCATACACCTTCTAGGAGTATGCAGCCTTGGCTTTTGTTTTAAGCCAAGGCTGTCAGAGAGACCCGAATTCCAGACAATTCCAATTGTTTTGGGTACAGGCAAGATCTTTTTGAGTCTCGAGTCTCTCAGTGTCTCCATAAACCCAAAGAGTGAATTAAGGGTTAGTTTCCATTGAGCCGGGCTGAAAGTGCACCCACCTGGGGAGCAGGTAGGTTCCCCCCCTCACTGGCTCTACACTTGGGGAACATTTGATCAATTGCATTCGGAGATCAGTTGACTAATTCCATGATTTCTGCAGTGATATACTAATACTGCTTGTCCCTCATTTTCCCATGCCTCTTAACCCAAAAATGTAAAGGCTTCAGCAGTTGAATGCAAAATGATTTATGCTCCTCCTCAGCCCTCAGAGAAACAGCATCCATGTAACCGTTTTCCAACTAAATCTAGCTGTGAACTCTTAAAATAGTCTCATCGGCGTACAGCTGAAAATGGAAATAAGGGTGGTTCGTTCTGGTGGATCCAAGGTTTGGTCTTGTGATCTCTGGCACACAAAGGAGTCTTACAAGTCCACACCCCAAGTGAAGTTATGTGCCTCCTGCCAGAACTATGAGGTTATTCGTCCACCACTCAGAATGTAGGCTGAATACTTTCAAACTTGTTGTCAAACTGTAGCTGGGTCTTCTTATGGTGCCTTCTTGCCAATCTTACATAAGCTCAGTTAAGATTTAGGGAGTGGACCAATTGTTTTCCTGTCAACACTCAGCTGGTTGCACTGGGTTTTATTTAGGGGACTTACTATAATAATCCATATATATATATATATATATATATTATATATAGTATATATATTATAATTATTTAACTGTCCCAAGAAACGTGAAGCATCTTAACGGGTTTGAGTACCACGGCAAAGCACTGTAAACTCTGGGAAATGGACCAAAAATATCAGACTATATTATCTTAATTGGGCATCATATCTACCCTCACATCAGAGCCAGATTGTGCAGGTTGTTGTTGGTTAAACTGATTGTTACCTGTAACTTGTCACGAGGTGTGTAGCCATGGGCGCCACAATCCTCAAACGATTTGTGCTGTGTGGGTGAAAACATCCCAAACATGTGGCCCAGTCCAGTTCATGACACAAACAGTATAAGCAAATCCTCAATTGACAAGTGTCAGTCATACCTTTGAGTCCTTGCGAGGAGTATATCCATAAGCTCCTTTTGGTTCATCATGTGGCTGTAGAAAAGAAAGAATTTGAAAGGAGATTAAGGTGAAATGAAGTCTTTTTTGTTTTTTTTGTTTGAAAAGCAATGCAATCAGTAGAGCAGGTGTTTTCTACCTTTTCTAAAGATATGGCAAATCCTCTTTGTGGCACAAACTTGATTTTCACCTTGCTATTCCTCCTCTAGGGAAAACAGATACAGCTTAATATAAAAGGCAGAGATCATTCAAGGTTCTGTCGGATATTTAAAAGTATGTTGAAATTGTCCAATTTTTCTAAAAGAAAACATCTGACAACCTGCCGACTGCTTCCTTTCTCTTCATAATCCCTTTCATCCAACATGGAGCCCTGAAAAATTGTTGCTTTAAGTTTAAACAGTAAAACCTGATGAAAAAATATATATATACGTACATATATACACACAAACACCTATACATATATGTACACACCCATCTCTTTCATGTGTGTTTTGAAAACCTGAGCTACTGTTTTTCTGCATTAAACATAATTTAATTAAGTGAAATGCATATTAAATGATCTATTCAATACCTATTTCTATACATTGTTGATGGTATGTCATTTTTCTGTTACAAGGCTAAATTGGTGTGTTTGCAGCATCATTTAATGTATACAATTCTTAACTGGGATTTTAACATATAGTGTGATCTAATGCAGACCACTTCCACAATGGGGACGTTGTTCACCAAGTGCTATGTGACCACACATTTGTTAGAAACAACATAGGAGAGCTGTTGTATATTCAGGTAAAGAAGCAGGACTCAGGAATGTTAACATACTGGTTTATGGAGATGAATAGAAGAGCGCCAACTTTGTATTTCAGAGAGCAACCTGAGACCTGTCCGAGCAAAGTAGAAATCAAGGAAAATGGACTGAAACTAGAGACCTGGTAAGAGGCGCTGGAGACACCCTCAACGACTAGCCAATTAGATTGTTCCATGATGCATTTAAAGCACTGTATACTGACATCTTTCATCTGCCTTAACAATTAGATAATTGAACTTTTCTCAACAATTCTCAACTCTTTTTTCCGGTAAGAGAATCAGACCCAACATTTACCTCCGACTGTCGACGTACGATGGTGCTTTTCCTCTTGCTGCTTTTCTTATCAAGGTCACTGTCCTGTTTCAGAAAATATTTGAGCATGTTTACAAGCACATTGAAATCAAGTTAATAGCTTGACCAGTCTACATGTCACTCAGAAAATCAAATAAAATCAAGTGTGTTTGACTCTGCGACGCTTGGGGGCAACACACACCTTTCATGTTGGCGTTCTTCCCGACCTAGAGCGTCAGACACTAAACAAATGCTGGCAGCAGTGAAGCAGACAGAGTAAAACCAGGATGTGCACAATGAGTGAAGAAATGCATGCCAACAACGCTACAGCGCAGAATACTTTGTAAGTATGCTACTGTTTGATTGTGTTACAGTGTTGTTGCTCAATTTGCCGTGGTTATACCCATTTCCATGGTATAGCCACTGGAAGGTTGAGTGCCCAGGATGCTGATAGCTCTGCTAAGCTGTGTTACTGTTTACATGCAAAGAAAATCAGTTTCTAACCACATCATCAGGGTGTGTTAGCTCGATTAAGAGAAGAACGGTACGGTTTGACTACAGCCGGACATGCATTCAAAGGTTCATCAAAGGTCAGAATTCAGTCGGACCAAGCTAATAATTAAGTTTTCTCCTACTGCATGTGAACGCAACGACTGATACATTCACACATCCGTTTACTTTTATTATAGAAGTCTGACTGGAAGGCTTGTAAGAAAAAACTGGATTAAATCCCTCAGCCAAACTATAAATAGCTTCCTTAAAGAGTAACTCACCCCCCCACCAGAGTATAACCCCGCCCACATTTATTTTTGAAAAACGTCTCAAAAGGAGGCGTTGCCTGGCGGACCAGGAAAAACGCGGGGGGGATGAAGTTCACAATTATTGCATTAAAAATGAACTCTTAGCCCAGATTTTATTTCCCATTTACTGATACACCAGTTATTACCTATATCATAGGCAATGAGGAAATGTCAGTAAGTAGGTGTAACCACCTGCATAACGGAGCACCCAGGTTATGAGAGAATTGGGGCTGCAGACAGTTCATGGCTACTCGCTAGGGAGGTGTGGCTGATACCACACGTTTTATACCCCACTATGGCGGACTGATGTCACTAATCAAAGCCTACGTCAGAAACCCGAGCTGAGCAGTTAGCAAAGCAGGATTCCAATTTTACTGAATTCCAGTGTAGTGCAATTGTTTAACCACTTGGGACACTAAACTAATGGTTTTTGGTACAAGATTAATAGTTTAACTAAAATACATAAAATAATGACCAGGCATGTAGATAGGGCTATAATAGACTCACTTCTACAGTTAATCAACTACAAAAATTTGATTTTGGGGTGAGTTGCACTTTAGCCTACCTGTGAGTGTTGTGGTAAATGCCCGTTCATTTGCTTGCCTTCATACGTCGTGGAAGCGACAGAAGCTCTTCGAAACAGTTTGTTGACCGTGGTCTTTGAAGGTTTTTTCTGCAGACATGAAATTCATTATAAAACCTATTAATCAATTGTGTTTCTAACCAGATTTGGTCATGTTAGGGGACAAAACATACTTTATAGTCCAAGTCATAAAGCTCTTCATCGTCTCCTATGGAAATATGGCCATTTGAACCAAACTCCTGCAAAACAGAAGCCATGTTAAGATAACCCGTTTAAACACCTCTTAGCATTAAAAAAGGGAAGAGAAACCTGAAAATGCTGTTGGGAATTTTACCTTGGGTGGTTTTTGGAGAGGTAGTGTGTTACTCTTTCCCTCCATCATATCATCAGAAAACTTCTCCTACAATGTCAAGGTCATTTTCATTTTAAAAACAAGGCTAAAGATATTAAAATAAAATGTTCTTAGATCAGATTTACCTTTGAGCTTCTTCTGGATAGCAGCGACATCCGCAGTTTCTTGTCCTTTTTCTGTAGAATGTTCAGTGTAAGTGAAGCTACAGCTATAGCTAATGAATATGAAGAGGGGGGGGGGGGGGGGGGGGGGGGGGGCCTTAGGATTCTACCTTAATGTGACCAAAGGTACCATCAGGATCTTCACTGCTTCCTCCATCCGATTCCATCTTTGCCTAAAAACAGAGTTTTTACATCTTCAGCTGCTTTTCTCTGCTTAAAAATGAGCAAAGCTGAGAAGAAACCGAACCAACTCTGACCTTCATTGACTCTCTCCGTAGTTTAAATTTTCCAGACTAAAAAAAAAAAAAAAAAAAAAAAAAAATGTCAAGGAATTATAATCTTTAATCTGTTGTAAAAAGAAAAAAAAATATTGATTTTAGATTTGTTATCTTACTGGCTTAAAATCTGGGTCCAGCTCAGGACTGTCTTCAGGCCAATCTTCCACACAGTGTTCCTGATTTTTTTTTAGGAAAAAAAATAAAATTAAACATTTGTTGCTACATCAGAAAACAGATCAGGAAATAACATGTCTGGATAAATAAATTATTCCCTCACAGGCATCAGTTGATCTGGTAAGAATTTCTATGGTCACATTCATACAGCCCTGTCCTGCTGTCCTCAGATTTGTTAAGCGTGTAATAATACATGTATTTGTCTGAAACAGACCTCCTAGAGATAATGACCGGCTCAAACAACCAGATGATCACATGTTTCACTACTGACCACCACGATCATTCAGAAGAGAAAGTAAAAACAAGCTAGCAACCAGCTGGAACAAGAACAGGAATATAAACAGTCTTGCTTACATCAGGCCTCTCTATTAGGAAACAATTGACCAGGGTAAATTAAATACCACTGACTAACGTTATCATTCACTGCTGACTCAAAACCCCGAGCTCAAACACAGCCTAAAATGTAAATTACACCCAAAAAATTACAGCTTTGTGTTTAGAACATGTGTCATATTTTCGATTCTCACCAAAATGTGATTTTACAGCATCTAACAGACGGAAATGTTCTACTTTAAAGTCTGTGTGGAACATTCTCCCAGCTTCAACACACCTGTCCAATAAGGGGTTGGTGTTTGGTTCCAAAGGTTTACTCTCCTGTAAAACAAACGTTTATTTAACAACAGTAAGCCGTTTTCTATCCGGTGTACAAAACCTGACAAGTATGCACTGTTAAAAGATTACTTAAGCAAATAAGAAGAAGCAGAGAAGAAATGACACGATTACATTTCTGCTATTGACACATTATTCACATACAGTACATGCCACTGGAGTTGCAATATACAGTAGAACATGGATTCACTGTATGAACGACACGCAGTCATTAGTCCTACATTAATATATGATATTTCTAGTTTTCAAGTCAGATGGAGCTGAATTATGGTTTGACAATGAATTGCATTTTTTCTTTACAACAATGTAAGAAAAGACTGATTCCATATCAATAAAAAAATAACGATTCATACACTACATTAAAAAACAACCCTACATACCGGCTTCTTTGATTTGGGGGGAGGGACTGGCTTGGGGAGAAGATTGAAGACTGGTTTCGGGGGAGGTTTTGGTACTTCCGCCTCAACATGTTGTTCAGGCACTTCTGGTTCGGGTTCAGTCTAAGAGTTTAGAGGAAAGACAAAGATAGTTTAAACAATCCCAACTGTGTGCATGATTACATTCAGCACGGCCCATACCCTTACAGGGAATACTGGGGGTTGAGGTCTGTCTGGTGTTGGGGGCTTCTCTGCCTTGGGGCGCCGAGCTCGAGGAAGGGGTCTCGGTGGACGTTTGAAAGTCTGCACCTGTACAACAAATGACTTTATAGAGGCCTTAAAGATTGTATTCTTGTCGTTTGAAATAAGGGTTACGTACGTGATTCATATCAGCTGGAGAAACGCTGGGCGAGAAGGACAGACTGCTGGTCTGACTGGAGGGGCTCGGCTGAAGAATGTCCTCTTTGGGTCCCTGACGCGTGGTCAGAAGATCTCTTGGCTTGTTTGGAGGCTTTGGAGGAAGTTTTGGTGGCATTTTCTTGTTTAGATCTACTGATGCAAGTGGACTGTCGTTTGAAGGTGAAGAGAAAGTTGTCCTGGAGGGGGTCGCAAATACGTCCTCGTCCCCTTTGGTGCTTCTGGAACCATTCTGGAGATGATTATACTGCTTAATGGGGGTCGGGCTGAAAGGATCATCCAAACTGGACACGTTGAGTGAACTCCTTTGAAGCGGACTAGGGAATGGATCGATTGCATTTGTGGATGATGATGAAAATATGTCGAAGTTTTCCTTGAAAGACCGGCCGGGTGTGTCATTGTCTGTAGTGGGGGTGTCTCCTCTGGTTCCTTTCACATAAAAGAGTTCCTCATCTTTACTCGGAAACAAATCTGCTTCTGAGGCCGTAGTTTTATGAAATGGGTTTGTTGCCACAGCTTGTGGCGTGCGGATCAAACCAGTCCCTTTGTTTGATGATCCGAACAACCCGTGTACACCATCTGCTACGACGTCCGAGCCATTCCTCTGTACAAGTTTAGAGAACGTATCTGTTCGAGCCAAATCCTGAAAATCCTCATTGGCATCAACACCGATGCTCAGAGACGACGGGCGGAAGAGATCATCCTTAGGGTCGTATTTCTGAGGCACGTTGAGATGTTGAGAAAGTTTTGCTCCATTGTTTGTTTTTTTAGTTCCATAACCAAGGTCCTTAGGAGAGTCTAGTAATTTAGAAGGGAGTAGGAAGATGGGATCAACCTCCGCTTGCAATGAAGTTCCATTAGTTTTGTTGGGTGATTCCTAGACATAGAACACAACTTTATGGGAGATGTTTTCAGTAGAAGCAGTTAATTCCGTCATTGGGCAGAGTACATACCTTGTGATGTGCATAGAAAGGGTTTGTTTTGATCAAATCTGCAGGGTTTCCATTCTATTTCAAGAAACAAGATTGCAACATTTAATAATATCCTGCTAAAGCCGCTCAACTCTGAGAAGCAATCATTCAAACAATGAGCCTGAGGGCTTGGAGGAAGGAAATGACTAAACTATGAGCTCTTTTTATAGCTTTGAATATTCTTCATCATCCAGAACTGGCGATATATACCAGAACAAACATGCATTTCAAAGTGAATGGAACTGGAAGGTGCTGGTGAGTCTCGTCTCGCGTCACTATGGCCTTAATCACAACAAGAGTGACGCTGCTGCACAGAAAATTCTAGACAGACAGCCACATGACAGACACACCTACAACTGAAGCTGGAAAGACACACTTCCAGGTTCCACTAAATCAAAGAGGATCGCATATCAGCCACTTCTACACAGCGGCATTATCCTAAACTGTTATATTGCTCTAATACCAGCAACATCAATGATAAGCAAACATATCCTGGGATCAACAGTTGGTTGCATCTTGTGTCCTCTCACCTGTCCAATTGGCTGGCTGTCCACTTTTGCAGCCGCTGACCATTCACCTCCCTGAGGAGCAAAAGCCGCAGGTGTAACCAAGCTCATCGATGGGGGAAATATGGAGTCATGTGTCTCGCATGTCTTGCATGATGAACATGTGGAATGTTGCACCTGACAGAGCTACGTTTTTTTTTTACTTCTAACTTTTTCCTGTTTGAATCCTGCTGTGAAATTTTCCACAGAAGCTTCTGATCCGTCACCATCAAGAACATCTCATACAGTAAATATATTTAGAGTAACATATGCAGCCAAACCTGTGATATTAAAAAGCTTCTGTCCAACAAGCAAGTTTGTTTGTTTGTTGGGAGGCAAGAGCTGCTGTGTGGAGATTACAGTTTCTGGAAGATTTGAGATACCATGCTTGAACCTAATGCAATGATATGCAATCAGTCAATTCCCTGGATTTAATTAACAAATAGATTATAATAAATTATTTTTTAAAGTTCGTGTGTGAAGATGTTTTATAGTTGCATTTACTACTTTACATCAACTCTTCATGCACCTTAAAAGGGATGCACATTAATCTACACCTACAGCATCAGATCTAGAACAGAGAACCAGATACGCAGTGGTCGTCTTCCAATTATTTCCATTTTTTTGTGTGGTGAAAGTATCAGTATTGGTACTCTGTATTAGCAGGTTCTAAGATCCAAGTATCGGTATTGTATCAATCTGAAAAAGTGGTGTCGTTGCATTCCTAGTTTTCAGTATTATCTAAAAGCCTGTTCAACTGCAGTCTCTTCTAACGAATATCAGCCTGAAAATTTTAAGAAGAAATATAAAAAAATAAAAAAAAGATTTTTATTTGTGGACATTTAGATTAGAGCTTTTCTTAAAATCCAAATTAAAGCATTTCCGTTATTTTGAGATCTGAGCTGTAATTGGTTCACTTCACCAAACTTGAGCCCAAACCATCAGCTCTCCACCACCATGCTTCAGAGAATCGTTTAGGCGTTTCCATCAAAATGCCCAGTTTGCATTCCGTTACACATCTTGCTGTGAAAATACAGCTAAACGTCAACACTTTGGACTAGTTTGTTGAAAGGAAATTCTTCTAAAGGCGTGTTCAGATGCAACTTTTCAGAACCAAGTAGCTCAAATCCCTCAGGACATTATTAACTTTTTTTGTTCCACAAGTTTAGTGATTGACCATAACACATAACCTGGGGTCCGTCAAATGTGACGTGCATCTCAGGTTTTCACCTCTTCTGAGGCCCAGACCAGGCAAAGCTAAAACATCCTGAAATCCACAGCTGGATTCATGGGAAACCAGTTGAATTGGTTTGGACATAACCAGAATAATCGTTTCCAAATGAACGGGCAACACCAAGCGGTTCTGCTCTCACTGCTGAGATTTATCCTCTTGGCTACATGATTGAAGAAAACGAACGATTCTACTTATCTCCAAACACATTAAAATGCAGAAAAAAGTTGTTTTTGTATGGTCCGACATTTTACTAATTTTTTTTTTACCATATTTTCCATCACCGTGTTAAAATTTTACGGTTAAGAAAAAAAAAAATTCAAATAAAGTTTACATTTACAACACTCCATCTGACACTGGCTCTGATTTCTGATATACATTTGTACTTACACTGTAGTGTTGATGAGAGGAGTCATGAGAAGCCTTTCTCAGCATATTCTGTAAAGTTGCAATGCTCTGCAGAGACAAATCATTGAGTATACATAACATTTCTTATGATTTACTTTTACTTTAACTATGGTGATCATGTAATTATTGCTTCTCTTTAGGATTCGACTTCCCAGCATATATTTTAATACAGTGGGGCAAACAGGTATTTGACACACCACCAATTTGTCAAGTCCTCCAACCTTTGAAGAAGGGAGAGGTCTTGCTTTTATCATGTACACGCCTCAACTAAGAAAGTATCTAAATAGAAACAGCCGGAACATTAGATTATAGGATTTTTACATCATTTCAACTTTTGCTGATGATTTTTCTTCCCCAAGAGTATATAAATTAAACATTTGTTTTCCAACATTGCTGAACTGACTCTTGGCTTGATCTGCTCTAGAAACAATGAAAACACAAAGAGAGACAACAACCTGAAAAACTAGATGAAAGTACTGAAAATGATGCCAATATTGAAACTGTTGTAAACAGAAGAGTGAATGTAAATATTTCAGCTAACAAGTGTCATCTCTTTTACGTTTTAGACACATTTTCATCAAAATTCCACACTTAACTGGATTCAAATGTTCAGAACCAACTTTAGCCCAATTAAAAAAAAATAAATAAAACAAAAACTAATAAAGAATCTTAAAGTGAACTACATTTAAGTATTCTTGTTTATTGAAGTAACGGATTAATATATAAACAAATGGACATATTGAGGTTTAGAAAAGTGGACGGAAAAAGTTTGGAGATAAAAATTGTATTCACTTGGAAAATACTTGAATTAAATTCTAAATTGCAAAGAAGCCTACAGTTATCAAAATGTGTACTAGTTGAGCTCATACCGAGAACACGTTTCTCCAAATAATGAGTAAATCTGTTCTATGGACCTAAAATCAAACATCTGTAGTCGATACTTTTTTATTGTCAGAATGCTTTTACTTCAATAACTCCATTTTAATATTGAGTAAACCTGTTTTTACATTCATTTTGCTCTCAGCATACAAGACTGAAGGAATTTGCAAACAGCTGCCATGCAAGTTAGGGTTTGGCACTGCAGCTTGTTTGTCAGGACAAACAACACATGATACCTAAAATAAAACTACTGCAATGAAAAGGTGCTGTATATCTGAAAATTAATGTTTTACCCGAATCTGCCAGTATAGGTTTGCATCCCATTTAAGAAAAAAATGATGAGGATTTATTGTAATGTCATTATTTTAGAGGCAAAATCTACAAGCGGAGCCAAATTTTATGCATATTTTTGATGTTAAAAATAAATAAATGTAAAGGACTCACAGCTCGCCTCTCCACTGAAGTAGTTGGTACCGCTGGTCCTCCATGTTCACCCACTTCCACGCCATTCTCCTTTATTGTTTTGGGGGTTTTTAAATTAAAAAAAAATGAAAAAGCACAACAGTTACGAATAAATAAATAAAAAAGAAGGGAGTGGGAGGTTGGTATAGCCTATATATATTATTTTTTTGTGTTATTTGTGTTCTGACTACAAACATGAACAGGCTTATGAAACTAAATCCGTTTTTTTGTTCTCTTTTTGATAAAAACACATAGGCATTGCAATAAAGATATCGATTTAAAAAAAAAAGAGAAAACCTTACCACGGCTGTTTCTCCTCTCATGTCCTAAACTTGTTTTAACACAATATTTTCGATTTTAGAGCAGAATATTATCCCCCAGGTGTTCGTTATTCCACGGAAAACCAGAGCTTTCTCGCATTAAAACACATCGCCGCCTTCCCAAAGTTCCCAATCCTCTGGTTGGTAATTATCTTTCTGCGAGACCCACCTGTGGCAAGCTGGACATATGAAACACTTTAACTTCCGTACGGCAGGTTTTTCAAAATAAAATTCCTCTTGAACTTACTGGGCTGCTTAGACCGCTGTTCACTTATATAAGCCTGTTGTATAAAGAAGCCGTTATCTGATTTTTCCTCTATAGAAACAGTTACTAATATCTTTGAACTATATCTGTTTGGTTGAATTGCACAACACGATATAAGGTTTATAATAGAAAACAAAAAATGTGAATTTAATATCTCCTCCACAAATCAGTTTGCTATGAATTACTAATAAAAACAGGCTTATGAAAACAAAAGGTACTGTTAATATGTGGTCGAGGAACTGTTTTTCAAACAGAAAATAGTTTTATTAATGAACTGCCAGTTTTCAAAGAAAATGTGGCGTCCTGCAACGTAACTATTGGGATCCCCAAACTTCAAACTTAATTGACATATTAGGCCTACTGGTGCGGTTGAATTCCAATGAAAACAATGTATATGATTTCTCATTACGGAAAAGGAAGGTTATGATTGAAATACAGCGTTTAAATGTAAAGGGCATTCATATTTAACTTTCATAGAAGCCTTTTTAGATTAGAAAGTTATTTTATCGTGGTACAAAGCATCCAGATCACTCAGGTCCTCCAGCTCTAGTCTACTGATCGTCCCCAGAACCAGAACCAAACATGGAGAAGCTGCTTTCAGTTTCTATGCTCCTCATATCTGGAACGCACTACCGGAAGAATGCAAAACAGCAGAGACACTGAACTCTTTTAAGTCTAAAATTAAAACGTACCTATTTAGACTCGCCTATGAGTAACTGTTTTTAGTTACTCGCTTTTTAATTTTCACACAAATTATAGTCTTGATTACTGTAAAAGATTTCTTGTGTTTTTATTTTTAAGAACTGTGAGCTCTTCAGCGAGATAAGTTAGTGAATACCAACTGTGTTTTTACCCGCTTGTCCTTACATTGTTGTATTGTCTTGACTATTGTCTTACTGTAATTGCGTTTTTTGTATTTTGATCATCAAATTGATTTATGCTGTGTTCCAATTTTAATCATGTAAAGCACCTTGAATTGCCTTGTGTTGAAAGTGTGTTATACAAATTGCCTCGCCTTGCCTAGTGCCTTTAAAATCTTATGTAGATTGCAAAAAAAAAAAAAAAAAAAGAAAGAAAAAAGAAGAGCCTGGTACAAATTTAGAAGGGTGTGGAGCAGAGCTTTGGTGCCACAAGCACATAAGTAAGTGTTAATTGATGCATGATTAGTTTAATAAGTCCCCTGTCAAGTGGCTTCGTGTTGTTCCCAAAAATGCAGCCAAATTCATAATTTTCACTTGCATATTTTTTTAATCGACGAACATCCAACGATGTTAAGAAAACTAACCTTTTTATTGGTCCACGAGTGTTACATAAATACGCTGTAATGCAATGTTATGTAATGTGAAAAAGGAATAGGCTACTTAGGCACCTTGGGCTACATGATGTGGATCCAAAGTAGCAACCCAAAACTCTGCTTATGAAGTCACATATTTTGTAATGAAATTAAACACTTGGTATATGTAAACCTCCCAAATTAAATAATAACCAAAACATTTGCAGAAGCTTTTTCTTAACCCCATTACATCACTGCATGTAGAAATATGCGTTCCTACAACGCATTATTTTGAAATGCAAAACTAAGCTGCTTCCGGTTTCACCGCGGTTGCAGGTTGATGAGAGTTCGTTTCAATCGTGTCTCAGAGCATCAATCACAGCATCATTGCAGACAGACCGGTCGTCCTCTCCCAGCCTAACCGGATGGAGTGGTCCAGGTGTGTTAAATCCTGACGTTCGCGGATGTTACGTAATGTGATTGTTTGCATTATTCTAGTTTTTACAGCTTCTCTCAACCCTTCAGAAGCCTGTGAAGTTGTCTTAAATACGCAACGCAACTCACTATTTTGGTATGCATGGCTTTAAACCTCTTTGAAAAATAAATGATAATTATATATATATATATATATATATATATATATATATATATATATATATATATAGTGAGAATTAGGGGTGTCACGATTCTTCAAAACCTCGATTAGATTTTTGGGTCACGATTCTTCTTACTGTACAGAGCCCTATGCCATGTTTAGACTAGTCATTTTTAGATTTTTAAGACATTTAAGTGATGCAATTTCCATTATTCGTGTCTAATTTATCACATTAGGCATTAATAGTCAAATTGAAATAATGTATTTACAATATTATTGTATTTACAATAAATTGTTAGACGAACAGTGTGTCCACACCAAACGCGATAAAGCGACAAAAAAAAAGCGCGACACGGGCCTAGCTGTTGGCGTAAACATTCGCACCTTGAAGCGTGTACAAAGCAAACAGGATGCGCTTAAAATATGGCATTTTCACGCGCGACCTGGCCTTCAGCAGAGCTGGACTGAGCTGACGGAGGACTGCGTGTTCAGCCTGGGCTTCAGCGGAGCTGGGACTAAAGTGCAGCTGCCGGTGGATTATGGACTATGGTCTCCGATCCGATGGAGGACAGAGTGAATTACGTGCTCGGCCTGGCCCCCGGTAAAGCTGGGACCGCTGCACTGGGGGTTTGGTGAGCTACAGATACAGTCTAGCTACGGCGGAGGGATCCATAAACACCAGCGAGCACCCTCTCATAAACACCGGCTCCTCGCCGCCTGGAGAACATGACCTGCTCGCCCAGTTTGTGCCGTGAAGGTCCAAGCTTTGCCTGCCAACACACCAACTACACCAACTGCGGAGCAACTGTCCAGCTGTCTGCGGTTCGTAAAAGTTTATAATATTTGAGCAGCATGGGACGTGTTGCGGGAGCTGCTACCAGGAAACCAGGTGAGGAGGCCGTTTCAAGGCTCACTTCTAGGTTCTTTTTCAGCAAGAACGGCTCTTTTAAGAGCCAGCCACAAACCTCTTAAGAGCATTCCTGTCTAAATAGTTTAACCTATTTATATATATTTTTTCCTGTCTCTGTATTGAAAACTCTTTGTGCCATGTAGCTCGGGGTTATTAGCCACGGTGTTTATCACTATTTCCTCCATGTCCTGCTGAGGCTGTGACTCCATGACAGTCACACAATGACTGACATTCTGTCCCCTGATTGGTTGTTGCAGCGCTATTTGACGCTGGAGTTCAGATTTTTCCAACTCGAGCTGTAGACGTGATGAACACGAATGCACAAAATGCATCACATGAAATGCAGCGCAAATTTTCCTTATCAAATTTTCCATCGCATCTGTAGTGCAAATCGGGCAGAAAAACTTTTTCGCAACGAAAATCAGCTTCGGAAGTGTCACGGTACCCCAAGTCGCGCTTCATCGCGCTCCTCCATTGACTTTACATGTAAACCTGAAGCTCTAGTAGCTCCTATCACGTTTGGTGTGGACACACCGTTACAAGTGTAAAAATCTTGTTTAAATAATTAACAGAAATTATTATTAACAGAGGGTGGCTGCCATCTAGTGATTCTTTTCAGTTACTGCAGCGCAACAACTCTCAGCTCCAGCTGGCTCAGAGAAATGAGCTAATGTGCAGCAAACAGTAGTACTCTTGTTTACAACAAGAATGTTGACTTAACTCACGGGGAACTCAAAATTTCTTTACTGGTGATTTGAGAGTAGAAGGTATGCCTTTAGCTCTGGTTCCGCTGCTTCTTTCTTAATCAGTCCTAGCCATGGTTTAACTGTGGCTTAGCTAATAGCTACTTGCTGGCGTCAGCTAAAATGCTTTCGAGAGGTATGCTCTGTTCACAGGGATGTTCTTATTGTGATATAGCAGTTAATAATGTTACCAGGTGTTGTTGTGAGTTATATGTGAACTTGTGACTGTTACTTGTTAAGGAAAATGCAATTTGTGATTCCTTATGACTCCTGCTAACTGTTGGTATGGAGTCCGAGTGGGATGCTAGTGACGCTACAGTATGTAAATATGGTTGGACATGATCGCGATCCTCTTTAGGATTTCAATGCACAAGGTCGGGACCGAATTTCGATCGATTTTCGATAAAAAATTGAGATTGTGACACCCCTAATGAGAATATAAAGGGAGATTGGCTACCCTGAAAATCCACAACAGACCAAGTGGGAGCTCTAGAAATAGTCGAGTTACAATTTAATTTAGATTTTTTTTCAGATTAAAGAGGTGCAGAATGAAAGAAAAACATTTGCTTTAAAAGCTATATTTGAATTAAAATATAATAAAATGTTCATTTAAAATGGGCATGACAATGACGTTATGTTTAGATCTACCCACTATATGGTTGGCACAGCCCTGCTCACACTGGGAAGAATGGTGGAGTCAGCAAGTGAAACGGCTGCTTTAGAGCCCTGGGGATATCATTATACATCTCAGGAGAGGAGTGACCGCAAAATAACTGAAGTACTAGAGTGGTTTTTAGGTGAAGCCCACTGTAGATGGACCCACATTAAACATTTCTACAGCATCAAAATAACATAGAAATGGCGAATTTCCTCCCGGATTTGTAAGCTAACTCACTAGCTAACTTGGCTAATATTAGCCGTCAGTTAAACTCCTCTATGATACGTTCCCAACTGGACACAGTTCAGGTTGGTCGCTGGGCGCATCGGCAGCAAACCAGGCAAAGTGAACAGCTGAAATTATGTTTTTATTGTAACTACAACCTAGATTAACTAGATATCGTGATCATGCTCATGTTCCATATCCAACCTTTAATTCCTTCTGGACTGTATGGTGGCGCGTTTGTGCCGCTGATTTGTGTTGTTTCTTGCTAATCAAGCACATTTGGAACGTCATAGAAACTGCCTGGGATTAGATTGGGCAAAGTTTTATTCAGGTTTTGGACATGTTGTGTATTTGTAAACTGGATGATTTACTTTTATACAACCCAAAAAAAAAGAGCAGTGAAGAGGACAAGTCCACCCTGGGCCCTGGAAGTTAATTAGTCTTGCTGAATTATGTCATGCAGCATTTCCCTTTAACTGAACACGGAAGCAGTGGAATGAGTGGAAAGGTAGAAATACCTTGCTTTTCACTGAAAATCAGAAGTTAGGAGGTACATTATGTATCAATGTAAAACATTTGCTGCTTGGCCAACTGGTGTGCATTTGACTGAAGAATGGATAATATGGAGAAGTCAGCAGTGATTTAAGAAGAGCCTAATATATTGTTTTGTACAAGCATTGAGACGGTTTAGCTCAAACAAGAGGAGTTGAAATGTCAGAGAAGAGAAAATGAAGTAATTCAAGAAACAAATATGTCTTTCAAACTAATTGTCAATTCACAATGGCTTTAAGAAAGCCCCCAGGCATAATGACAAAAAAAACGTAATACCGCGAAAGTGTGTCGCATAGTAATCCAGACAATGATAAGGTAAACTGCTCTCCCATAGTAACCTGTAGCTCTGAAAGAATTCAAGCATGTGCTATTAATAATGGGTTACAGAAGTGCTTAGATGTTATATGCTACTGTCATATATATCAATATTATTATATAGCGTGAGGCGGGAGATGTGGCTTACTTGTCAAAAAAGACTGGTCTTTCATATCCCGATGCAGATGAGAGTTATACATTTCATTTACTGCTTTTCCTATTAAAAATCTACATTGTTATCCCATAGAAGAATTGTATGTTTCAGTGTGTCTACATTAGCCAACCGGTGGTAGCTTGGATGTTTTGGTTTGCATGTTGCAGTTGAAGGAAAGAAACGATCTATAAAAAAATGTTGTGTGGCAAGGTACAAGGTATTTGACTCCCAGGTGAGAGTCATGTGTGCTAACCGTTCAGCCAAAGGGATATCCCTGCAGCCAGGGCACATGATCAATCGGAGCCGTAGTGACAGGACCTCCACACTGTCACAGTAGCTTATGCAATCTAATTTACCAAAATGAAAATGCAGAAGACACACTCTCATAGACACCGGGGATACTTTGTTTGGCCACCTAAATCTGAGATCCAAGCGAGCCGACAACACTTTATTTCGGATAGTCTCTACTAATGCCTCTAAGAAGGAAAAGTGCGAAACGTTAAACTGTTTTCCGCCTGGCAATCATGACTTGTTCTGTTGCTCCCCAACAACACAACAACTATTTACCATGGTTGAGTAATAGAAATAGTAGAGCAAATGAATAAAAATTGAAATTAAGCCACGAGACAGAGTGAATAGGTCTGTAGACGGTGCGCTGTCGCTGTAGGACACTACCAGAGTGGCAGCCACGTCAGGTGATGACGACACGATCCCAAACCCTATAGCCTTCACTGAGAAGTCCATGTATTGTTAAAAATCTCTACTCAGTAACTTTGTTACATGAGGATGAGTATGGCTGCTGAAACAAAAAACAGTAGTTACCTTCAAAACAACTTGTCAGTTAGCGACGTAACTATAAAAGTTGTATGTTTTTACACTAAATGTCTGCAAGTGATTATTGGGGTTATCGAAAAACCTGTGGGGGAGGGGAACTGAGCTGCCTTGGCAAAGGTCTGCACACTACAAGTGCTTTTCCAGCTGAAACTATTTTCCTTTTTTTCTCCAATAGGTCTTACATAATTGAGTAAATATTAAGTATCTTTGCTCCATGTTTGTTGGGTAGGTTGTTGCTCATTACTATTTCCCTTGGACCAGAAGGCCAAAAAGTACACATAGATCAAAGATGATTACATTAACGTTAAAATAAGAGTCAAGAACAAAATCTTTAGTCACTTTTGTTAAAGAAAAATATCTCACTCATGTAAAGCTGAAATATTAGTTGTAAGATTGTCTGAAGAATTTCACAATAAGTCCTTGTGATGTCAGTTTCTGTTTCAGTTTTAAGAAGCCAGGTGTAGTAAAATAAAGAAAGCCATGATGCCCTCTAGCTGTGGAGCTGTTTTTTTTCTCACCTCCAAATGTGTATCAATTTGAAATTCCTGTTTCTATTGTATTTGGTTGTTTTCAAGAAATTAGCAGACAATTAAGATATTTGCTTTTTATCTTTCATGATAGGTGGGAAAATAGCTCTAGTAAATGCTAAATATTAGTAGAGTCCAACCCCCTTTTGTTATGCTGGCAAGGAATGTTTAGGCATTGCAGGTCTGCTTTGTTTTGCTGTTTCAGAATAAATACTAATATTAGATATTAATAATTGCTATGTATTTTCCTGTGATACATACTGCCTGCAGACTGCTGATGTGGCAGGAATTATTTTAATTGTCCAACAGGGGGCAATAGCTGTTTAAAAAAAAAGATGAAAGCAATCTCTTCCCTTCTAACCTATAATTAGACCTACAACTGATTTTAAATGTATGTTTTCACATTTTTTTTTCTAGATTTCTGGAAAATAAATAATAAAAAAACGTCTAGTTTTCATCCCATTGACAAGATGTAAGGACTAATCAAGAAAAATGTTCCTTGTGATATTGTTTTGAAGACATAAAAACGTGGATCATTCTAAGCATTTTCCTTTTAAATTGTCATCTTTGGACCAAAAGTTCTGAAAAAGAAACTGCTTAGTCAAGCATTCTATCTGGATAGCATTGCATTGACCTCCTGGATTAACATAAAGAACCTTGGTGTTATTTTTGACCAAGACATATTCAAATCCCATATTAATCACGCTTTTAGGATTTTCTTCTGTCATTTCTGGAATGCTAAAATAGAAACATTCTGTCCAAAATTGACGCTAAAACAAAGTTCAATGCATTTGTTAATTTAAGGCTGGACTACTGTAGTTTTTTTTACTATCAGGAAGTCCACACAATGCTATTTGTTCCTCCCAGACTGTAGGTTTAATGGTAGTTCCTAGGATTCCTAAAAGCAGAATGGGATACAGATCTTTTAGTTGTCAGGCTCCTCTCCTGTGGAACCAGCTCCAAGTTTTAATCCATGGGGCAGACACCTTGTATACTTTCAAGACCAGGCTTAAAACCTTTCTTTTCGATAAAGGTTATAGTTAGAGTGGCTTAGTCCTGAGCTATCTCGTTAGTTATGCTGTTATAGGGTTAGACCAGGAGTGTCAAACTTATTTCCATTTTGGGCCATTCAAGATCATGAATGACCTTAAAGGGCCGGTTGTGGCAGAAAGTATTAAATAAAACTATCTTTAACCCTTAATGGTCCCTCAAATAAATGCAACACTGGGGGTCCTCGGAACGAAAAAAAATGTCTCAGGGGCCATTAAGGCTTAACAAAACATTAAAATATTAATGAATATTTGTCTTTACATTTGTTTATTACTTCTTAAAATTAAATTATACTGAACATCTTTTCACAATATAGGACTACTCAAATTAACACTGCTTTGATTTGACTGATAAAATGGTATTTGGGTGCACATGAATTAATATTTAAGGTTCTATTTATATGGTCCTCTAGAGCTTAGAGGGCCCCATAAAGTGTTATGACGGGCTGGATTTGGCTCCCGGGCCTTGAGTTAAACACATGTGGCTTAGACTGTTGGAGGACAGACTGCCCACTTTTCTTTGCTCTCCTACTTTTCTCTTCTACTACTCTTGTGCTGTTAACCTCGTTTCGTCTCAGTGTTTTCCTCTCAATTGAAGCTACACCTGCTCCATGTCCTGTAACTAACTTTTTACTTTCTTAGCTATGGAAAGTTCTCTTTCATTAGTGTCTTTTGTTCTTTCTGTGTCTCTGCCGCGTCTTCTCCAACCCCCAGACAGTCATGGCAGATGACCACTGTTTCTGAGCCAGGTTCTGCTGGAGGTTTCTTCCTGTTAAAGGTTTTTCCTCTCCACTGTCGCTACATGCTTGCTTAGTGCATGAGGGAGTCTTAATCAATGGGGCACAACTGCAAAGCAGTGACTCAATGCAATCTCCTGGAATTCGTTAACTAGATTGGAATGTTTGTATGATTGAATTGAAATGCCTTTTCTTGTAAAGAACCATGAGATGACATCTGTTGAGAATCAGCACTGTGTAAACAAACCAAATTTAAACTAAATTGAATTGTAGGAAGTCTTTGCAAATATAACATAAAAACGGAAAAACAATTTTGAAACTGAGCTTTTTACTGACTTTTTATTTTAAATCGTTCCATTCTTTATCAGTTTAGGACAAGGTTATAAAAAAGCAACACATGCTGCTCAGGAATTTTGGTTTGTATTTATATTAAGTTCAGTCTATCGTCCCAGCATGCTGCCGCCAATACCATTTTGTTAAGCTGGGATGGTTTATTCAGGGTTATATATAACAGTTATCCACTATCAGTGGATCAGTGTAGTGACCAAAGATAATTTTTACTTCTGACAAATTGGACTTCTTTTGCTTTTTATTTTTAAAACGACTTTCTTTTCATCACTCTTCTTTTAGTGTACGTTTTGTAAATTCCACAGTGGAAAGTTGTCCTCTCAACATTTACCCCCACCTGAGCTGTGGAGCCGTGCAACCTCCAAATCTTGAAGGTTGGATCGGCAGAAAAACAGAACTGACGCTATGTTGAAACTGCTGATTCCTGTCTGGGAAAAACACATTTGCCACGACATGGTGAGATGCTTACCGGTCACACCCGTCTCTGTTCTGGATCTGGTGATTTTTACTTCATGTGAAAAACCCCTGCAAGAAGCGGAACATTAATTCTGGGAAGGCTGTGTGAGGAGGGCTGAAATGCAAATCGTACAGGCAAAACACAATGATGCAGTTATTGCCTCATTTCAGTTTTACTTTTTTTTTTTCTATCCTGATTACCATCAAATAAAATCTAAAGCTGGGCTGTGGCTAAAGACTGACACTGATGACTGCTTTGGTTCTGGTAATCAACAGTTCCTTATTCGAAATTGTACTAATTAATCTTAAAAATGAGTAGCATTATTATAATTTATCATTAAATTATGATAATTTTTTAAAATGTCATGTTTAAAATCAAGTTATAAATCACTTGAAAAATTGAATCAAATAATTTGACCGTAACGTAGGCTTTTCTAGGTTGAACAAAGTTAATGCTTTGAAGAGTCATTAATCAGACATATCTTACCACCAGGGCAACAGTGTGTTGGTCTGATGTTTACTAGCTAAACACCCATGACCCTGTTAAGCCTCAACCCCTGAAGGTATGTTGTCTGAGACCAACATTTTTGCAGCAGATTCAAGAATTATTAGGTTGCCTTATTCAATTGCATTATGATGTGGTTTAGGATAATCCTGTGCCCATTGTTGGTTCTTTTGGTGGTGGAGAGGGGGCATCATTGGCACCCTAACTGGTCTTAGACTCTGGGGCCTCATATGCAAGAATAATCCAAATATCCATGTGCCCTGACTCCTTTCTGTAAGAACTTAGTAGTTGTTACACTTGGGCAACTTTCACTCCCCATGTCAAGAGACCCAGTTGCTGATTTACCAATGTTCCGTCTCTATTTTTGTATATTTAAAGAATCTAGGCTGCTAGGCCTTAGCCGTATTGGAGCCTACTTGACAGCTCACAGAAATCAGATGTTTACAAAAGGTTATCATCTGTAAGTCACTAGGTTCTGGAAAGGAGATTGGTAGCATTAGTTCATGGGTATTTCAGTGTAACAAAATTACTTATATGAAAAATTTGACATGATCCACTAAAAAGAGTATTATTTCTGCTTATATAACCCAGATCAAAATGTTGATGTGTATTCTCAGTCACCCAGGCAATGGGACTTTCTGGAGTTTAAATGAAGGCAACTGGACTTTTCTTCTGGTCTTGAAACATTTAATCTCTCATCCAAGAGGCTCCTTCAATTCTGAAAAGATAGTGTATATTGGATACTCCTATCCAGTCTTTTCAGAACTGAAGAAGCCTCGGATGAGAAACAAAATCTTTTCAAGTAAAGAAGAAAAGTCTAATTGATTTCATTCAAACTCAAGACCCCAGATCAAAATTTTACAGTGTTGCTAAAACAAAATACACTTTTCAGTTTATGCTCTCTAGTCTTTTCAATTCCATGGACAGTTTTGACATACATAAAAATAACAAAGATTACAACTTCTTGCTCTGAACAGTTTGTGCAGAACAAGTGTTTAGATGTAGCGGAAACAACCTGTTAATCCATGATGGGCAAGGTAGATCTGTATGGAAGTCCATTTCCAACCCTACTATATTGTTACTATCAGATAGAAGTATTTTTGTTGTCCATTTTTCCATAACAGTTGTGGAAATGGGCTTCCAAACGAGATGACAATTCGTCCCTGGCAAGGCAACCCAAAAAAAGAAAGCTTGCACACAAATTATACAATACAGTTCCACTCATTTATTTCCATACATGTAAAAAAAATGGTATTTTAGCTGCAAATAATCTTAAATGGGCCATTCATTTAACCAAAAAATGAAAAAAACAATTAAATGATCGATCCTTTTACATCCAGCTAATACAATTATATATTTTGGCTCTAAAATATGCTTTTGTTTAAACACTTAACACTCAGGTCTCTGTTAGGAGCTGAATGACTACCCTGTGGCTACACCACCTATGTAGACAGTTCCCATATTTTAAAGAACAGAACGTATGTTACCAGCTGCATGTGTAAAACAGATGACAAATACACTTTGTTCAGCACCTGTATTATGCATATCGTCTTTTAAGAGGTGAAAAGGAGGTTACTAGGTCGATGCTTGCCTAACCTGTCTATTGTCATAATGGTATGCCTTACAAAATCCAATGAAATAAACAGAAAGTGAAATTGAACATGTGGACTTCAGCTGCATTTCCTCAATGACTGTGACATCTGGTTGCTCGTGACTTGGGCAGTTTTGACCCTGGGTGAGGAAACGTCATTTCTTTCAAGCAGGACCCGTCCTCGCTGTTCCTGTTTCAGTTAGGCTGGTCCTATTCTATTATAACTCTGAGCTTGAGCTCAAACAACTTAATATAATGTTTGTCTTTGTTGACTGACATTTATCTAGTTTTACCTTTTGTCGTAGGATAAATTTTGATTTTTCTTAAACAAAGATTAGGCTGCAGTCTGTTAGGCATTTTAGATATTTTGGATTTAGATTGGCCAGATTACAAGACAAACCGTGCACCTGAAACATTACAATGCTGGAACTTTCCCCCTCACCCTCAGATTCTTGAGAATCTCTAGGATATTAATCAAGAATTATTCTCTGTACCTAAGCAGTCTTGATGTCACGTCTTGCTACGTCTCTCTGCATCCTCAGTCTCCCGAGTCTAGCCCGAGTCCTGAGCCTGTTTTGGACTGCTATATGCCAACGCATCCAGGTCATCTATCCTCCTCTCCCGACCCACTGAGAAACAATCCCTAAATCGGCACTACCTGCGAGCAGCCACCTTTCCGGGATTTGCCACAGCTTCCTAGCTGGTACGACCAAGCCCCGTTCCAAGCGCCAAGGCATTCTTAAGCCCAAGTTCCAGTGCCCCAGCACTCTAAAGCACCTGTAGCTGCGCCCCGGTGTTCTCAAGCACCAGTAACTGCGCTCTGGCGTTCTCAAGCACTTGTAGCCTATCCTCGGCGATGTTTAGTCCAGGTCCTGGAGCCACGCCTCGTTCTGGCATTTCCTACGTTGTACCCATTGGAGGGAAATGGGATGGATGTTCCTCTTCTCCCTCAGCCGGCTCCTGCAGAAGAAAGCAGCACTGGCCCATCCGAGCAGGATTTATTAGTTATTGAAGCAGTTCTGCTGGCTGTTACAGCAGCTGTTCTTCAGCCTTCTGCAAAAAAGGATCTTAATTCAGCAGAGACTGATTCTTTATCAGCAGAGACTGCTCCTAGTTCCACATTCCCAGAGAATGTTCCAGTGGTTCCAGACAGTGTTGCAGTGACTTTACAGTGGTTCCAGTCTGCGCTCCCGAGTCTCCAGACTACGCACTCCCGAGACTCCAGCCTATGCTCCTGAGTCACAGACCTTTGCCATGATCCAGCCTGAGACTTCTGCTTCCACGTCACCCAGGGGGTCCTCTGGTTTGCTGCTCAGGCTCAATCTGGCTCAATTCCACGGTCTTCCTCCTGAGTTTCCTGTCTGGTTCCTAGGCCCCCACCGCCGGCCTCCAAAACTTTCTGCCTGGTTTCTAGGGTCCCATGGTCGGCCCCCAGAGTTCCTGTTCTAGGGAGTGTTTTGTATCTTTGTTTGTTTTGGACTCGTTTTCTGGTTCTGTGTCGTATGTCTCGTCATGTCTTGCTACATCTCTCTGCATCGTTATTCTCCCGCGTCTAGTCCGAGTCCTTTGCCTGTTTTGGGCTGCTAATAAAGATGAGCCATAAGAGCACTAACCGTCACTCTGCGTCCGGGTCTTCCTTCAACCTCCACTACATGACATAAAAGCATTAACTAAGATGTGACAAACTAATTCACAATACTTTGACATATTCCCATCAAAGCTCTTTTCTCAGGGGGCTTGGCAGCATGTTTTAAGTACTGTGAGTTACCTTGAAGTGTGTTGGATTGACTGGCGATGGGTGCATTTCTGCTGCTCAAAATCTGATGTCATGGTTGATTCCAAAACCACAGCAATTGCTGTAATGATTGGTGATTAAACTCTAAATCTGGCAACAACCACTGACCGTGATCAGTTTTAAAATTTTGATTATAAAGGAAAATGATTTGGAAGAAAAAAAACAACAATGGAGGAAACCCTGGCGGTGCAGCTGGACTGGGGTAAATGGTTAGTATTACAATAGAACTGGGTTTCTTTTCTAGAATAATTCTTTTTTTTATTTATTTTTTATTTTTATTTTTTTTAACGTGTCCTGTCTAGCAGTATGCTACTCAGAATTGGTGTCTGAGTACCAAGTAAGGTGAAGAAAAGAAACCGGACCAACAGAGGCGCGAACCGACGACACAAGACAGGGAGGCAAACAAAGAACACAAGAAAACATCCCAGTCCTCCACCTCTGCCGGACGGCAGAGAAACAGTAATACAAAACAAAAACAACAAACTGAACAGAACCAAACCAATAGTTCGGATCTAGTAGAATAAACAAAGAATTATACATTCACTACACACAAGCATTGATTAATGAACATAATACAAATGTTTCTGGTAAGCTCCTGTGAACAACTAACTAATGATGATAACCTCAGCTTAAGATATGTCCGTCCTCACCTATGTCCCCACACCTATGTGTGTGCGAGCATGCAGGTCTGAATAAGGTTTCCCCATGCAAGTGATTGATAGCTGGTGTAAGGAACCGTCAATCCGTCCTACAGGAATCGGCACAGACATGGAGGAGGCAAGAGATGTATGCATCCAGGGTCCCACAGAGTACAGAGTCCACAGGCGGATCAGCGCAGGGTCGATCACCCACCAAGAGAGGAACAGATGGAAGTCCCAGGGGAGCACCCACCAGCCGCAATGCTGGGGCCCGAGAGATCGCAGTGACGAGCCCACGGGCTCCGCCGGTAACCGGCTACGCCAGGGCGGGCCCGGATCAGGAACCGGAGGCCACGGGGACCAGGCCCAGCGGGGCCCCAACCAGGGACCAGCCGACAAGGGCCCCCCGCCGCCGCCGCAGGCAAGGAGGACCCGCAGCCAACCGACGGACAACACACGCCGCCGCCACCCCGGACCAATACCCACCGCCAACAACCCGGCCCGCCCCCACACATCCACACGCCAGGGAGCCACAGCAAGAGCCGCAGCGGATGTACGCCCTCCCCAGGCCGCGCCCAGCCGGCACCTGGACATCCAGATCTTCCAGCTCCAGGGTCCAGATCCCGCCCCACGTGGGGCGCCAAGATCAGGGGCCCAGCCAATGCCGGACAGCCCCACCAGGTGAACAGACCAGCCAGCTG